>CANHQG010000068.1:0-129626 GCA_947462335.1 Harmothoe impar
ACTACTACTACAGATGTGCCTGTTGCTGCCAGTAGTGTCATCCCCACTAACCCAGTGCTGGCAGCTCCCCCACTCAGGCTGCTGGGCCTTTAATCATTGTAGTACAGGGGAGCGCTTTAACCCTTTAACCCTTTAAGAACGGCTTGCCATTAAAAGATGACATTTGTCGTCATAAATGCACCAATGCAGCCCTGGTGAGTAACTCGCTGGTGCTGCATTGGTGCATCATGCCAATAACTCGCCAATAACAATTATAACTCGCCCTTCTAGTACTGTAATATACTTACAAAAACCCTTGTATTACCCGCACCTAGACTTTAAGAATATCATATAACCTGCACTGGACGTTTGGTTCGCGTATAACCCGCGGGTTATACGCAGGGAATTAACGGTAACGCTATGCGGCCCTGAATGGGTTAATCTACAGCGGAATACCTCACAACAACTGTTGCTGCCCCCACCCTCCTCACACTAAGCTGCTGGAGAGGTTAATTTTACCATATTGATGGGTCATACATCAGCTGTGCCTCTCAGTGACTCACCCCCCCCCCCCACCCGCTGTACCACTCCTACACTCTAAAGTCTTTCCCCTCAAACATATTGCCGACAAGACTCCTATAATTCCTCCTCCTCCCCATTCATTTACTACAGGAGTGTGATCCAACTCCCCCCCCCCCAGCTCCCCAACAAGCTATCAGTTGTACCCCCACCCAACATATACACACACACCCTGTCCTTCCCCCTCCCCATACACCGTCAGTGTCCCCACATGTACACATGTATATATTCCAATCCTCTGTACACCTTGCTGCTTTATAGAATGGAGTTTGATGTACCCGGTAGGTCCTTCCTCTGGGCAGCACTACTACACCAAGAGGAGTCAACACGGCAGTATAGCCAGCCTCCCCCATGTGTGTATGAAACCCCCACTCTGCCTATACTACTAGCACCCCACACACCCTGCACAAGTACTACATTTATACTGTAAAACCTCGCGTATAAGCCGAACTCACGTATTCAGAGATGCCACCCTCTGGTTGATAACAAGTAGGAAATCTTCCAACTTTGGCCAATTCTACATAGGAAATTACTTTAATTCAATGCAGAAATCACACTGAAAATGTAGGAGTTCCTACAAAAGTAGGAAAAGTGGCATCTCTGCGTATTAGCCGCACCTCGCCGGGTTTCATTATGGTGACTTCAGTTCTGTAGTATATACATCTAAAAACCCGTGTATAAGCTGGCCCTGACTTTGTCCTGATGCTATAAGCCGCACTGGCAATCTGACTTGCATATTTAGCTGTGGTGAGGTTTTACAGTAGCCGGTACTACCCTGCACACACACACCTCGCTGTATTAGCACGGCCTCCTCCCCCCACACTATCAGGTTACCATGACTACCTGTTGGCATGACAATTCATCACCTGCTGCTGCTGCTCCCAGGGCCTACAACCCTCCCCCACTACTACAGCCCCCCCCCCCCCCACCCCCCTTGGTTCTCACCCCCCATGCGTCCGGGCAGTGCTCAGTGTGAACGGGCAAGGCTTACCAGCTGATCCACCCGGCTCCACCCCGCCCTGCTCCACGCCAGGCACCACTCGTCTGGTGTAAACCGTTTCTGGTTATCTGCTTATAGTGTTCAACCAAAGTCAATCTCTGCTTTGTCGCAGTGGGAAGAAATTTATTAAGGAGCTATATGAGGGTGTAGCTGTATTATATACAAACGTGTTTGAATGCTGCGAGTCAAACCCGAGTTGGTTACTAAAGGAAGCCCTTGAACACAGAATGGAGGCTGGTATAAATAAAGGAAATGTTTCTGTTGCAGACTGAATTGGACTTTCACAGACTAGGATGAATATATCTGTGTCTGTAAAACATATAAGTCTTCATTTTAACCTGTTATAAGTATAACCCGAAATTCCTAAGTTATACAAACAAAACCCCATGTGCGGGTTATATCAAACTGGCAGGTTGGAGGTGCGGGTTATATGAGGATTTTTAGATATATAGCCAAGTACTAAACAGGTAATTACAGACCCCAGGTGCGGGTTATACAAAATTCTAGGTGCTGCTACGAGAACCTGGTTTTAGCCTAACCCGGTCCCCCACACACCTCCCCCCACACACCCCTAACTCAGCATGCTGCCTGTGGTTGTACACCTCTCCATTACAGCCCCCTCAGTGCCAATACAACATGATCCCGCGTTTATCCCTAATTTATATTCCTTTGTGCGCCTGGTTTCCATGTCCGTGTGCATTAAACATTCATGTGCAATCATTGTGCAGATGAGCCGCGACTAAAAAGGGACCCGGGTTCAGGAATCTGGGTCAGGAGGAAAGCGGAATCTGTCCCCCGGGGATCTGTGTCAAGAGGCAAGCGGTATCTGTCCCCTGGGGATCTGTGTCAAGAGGCAAGCGGTATCTGTCCCCCGGGGATCTGTGTCAAGAGGCAAGCGGTATCTGTCCCCCGGGGATCTGTGTCAAGAAGCAAGCGGTATCTGTCCCCCGGGGATCTGTGTCAAGAGGCAAGTGGTATCTGTCCCGGGGGATCTGTGTCAAGAGGCAAGCGGTATCTGTCCCCCGGGGATCTGTGTCAAGAGGCAATCGGTATCTGTCCTCCAGGGATCTGTGTCAAGAGGCAAGCGGTATCTGTCCCCGGGGATCTGTGTCAAGAGGCAAGCGGTATCTGTCCCCCGGGAATCTGTGTCAAGAGGCAAATAGTTTCTGTCCCCGAGGATCTGTGTCAAGAGGCAAATGGTATCTGTCCCCGGAGATCTGTGTCAAGAGGCAAATGGTATCTGTCCCCGAGGATCTGTGTCAAGAGGCAAATGCTATCTGTCCCCGAGGATCTGTGTCAAGAGGCAAATAGTATCTGTCCCCGGGAATCTGTGTCAAGAGGCAAATGGTATCTGTCCCCGGGGATCTGTGTCAAGAGGCAAATGGTATCTGTCCCCGGGGATCTGTGTCAAGAGGCAAATGCTATCTGTCCCCGGGGATCTGTGTCAAGAGGCAAATGCTATCTGTCCCTGAGGATCTGTGTCAAGAGGCAAATGCTATCTGTCCCCGAGGATCTGTGTCAAGAGGCAAATAGTATCTGTCCCCGGGGATCTGTGTCAAGAGGCAAATGGTATCTGTCCCCCGGGGATGTGTGTCAAGAGTTCTAACACTCCCGGAAGTTGATTTTGATCATGTGATAGGAATACGACGATCTGATTGGTCACACATGGGCGCCGCCATCTTGGATTGTCAGGGGACAATGCACTGCAAAACCGGAAATGACCTTTACGTCTTTGTTTTCGTCTGTATTTTGCTAAATATATTTAATATTTGCAAATATTTTCGTGTTAGAACTTTAATAATGACCTCATCCTCACTCTGGCTGGTGACAATGAGGGCCCTCGGCCCTCGGGTTGGGCTTGATCGCTTCGCGATCTTGCCCAACCCTCGGGCCTCGGCGCCCTCATTGTCACCAGCCAAAGTTCGTGTTCGGTGCATTATTTATACGGCAAATGGTATCTGTCCCTGGGGATCTGTGTCAAGAGGCAAATGGTATCTGTCCCCGGGGATCTGTGTCAAGAGGCAAGAGGAATCTGTCCCCGGGGATGTGTGTCAAGAGGCAAATGGTATCTGTCCCCCGGGATCTGTGTCAAGAGGCAAGCGGTATCTGTCCCCGGGGGATCTGTGTCAAGAGGCAAGCGGTATCTGTCCCCGGGGATCTGTGTCAAGAGGCAAGCGGTATCTGTCCCCCGGGGATCTGTGTCAAGAGGCAAGCGGTATCTGTCCCTGGGGGATCTGTGTCAAGAGACAAGCGGTTTCTGTCCCCCGGGGATCTGTGTCAAGAGGCAAGCGGTATCTGTCCCTGGGGGATCTGTGTCAAGAGGCAAGCGGTTTCTGTCCCCCGGGGATCTGTGTCAAGAGGCAAGCGGTATCTGTCCCTGGGGATCTGTGTCAAGAGACAAGCGGTTTCTGTCCCCCGGGGATCTGTGTCAAGAGGCAAGCAGTCATCATGAATTCAGGCTTCCCAAAAAAGTTTCAGATTGAAATTCCATGACATTTCCATGACATTCCATGACAAAAATCTCAATTTTCCATGACATTTATAATATTCTTGTGGGGGTCGGGGGCTTAAAATTAAGAAAGCTAATGGGAGATTTCTAGGAGATTTTGTGATATCAATTCTATTATTTTCATTAATTATGATATTCCATGACACATGGCAAATTTTTACAAAATTCCATGACTTTCCATGAAATGTGGGAACCCTGCATGATACATGAAATTGAGTGCAGCGCTGGCTAGTAAACTAGTAAACTAGCTGATACAGTCACAAAACGCTTGGCATGATGAACCAACGCAGTCCCGCCAATAACCCGCTGCCTTAAATTGAGGACAAATGAACAAATGATGTAGCATAATGGGTTATCGTTGTGATCGCTGCCTTGAGGCATCATGCCGCCCCTAAAGGGTTAAAGCTCCTCGTGGAGGAGACGTTATGACTCCCACGGGGGAGGTTAGAGTGTGAGGGGGGAGCGGGTCGACAGTCCCTTAATTAACTCTACTCTCTGTGACACAGTGCTACGTACGGTAACACTGAGGGAAGCGGCATCTGGAGGCAGCTGGGTACGAATGGCCCGGGTTTTATCTAGTTGCAGTTAAAATATATTATGTCTTGAGGCAAATGTTATAACTCCATCGAGACCCTTGGGATGTCGATACGTGGGTATTTAACTTCATTTTCTGTTACAACTAGTAATTGTAAATTGAATTGTGGTTACCGTAGTAAAAATGGTGCGTGACACTTTGAGATAAGCTGTACTGTGGGTTCCATGTTGTTGCTCTTGCTCTTAACCCTCTAAGGATGACATGTTATAGGGCTGCATGGACTGCTAATTGGCTGAGGGCGTCTTGGTGAATAGCGTTACATGACGGACACCTGCTGCGTCCCATCCCCCCTCCCGCCCGTGTATTGATGTCCTTATGAAAGCACTATGCAGGGTTAAAGAGTGAGGGTTGGGTATTGACGTACGGAGGCTGTGATGGCCATGTGGGGTATAGCATCTATGGCACATACACAGTGTACTCACAGTGCGTCTAGACTACCGTAAATTCTCGTGTAGAAGCCACGGTTAGTACGCAAGTCTGATAGCCCAAACTCGGGGTGCGGCTTATACGCGAGTTAGGCTTATATGCGAGAATTTACGGTAGCCCTATACCGGAGGGGGTGGGAGGGGAGGTAGAGCGGGGGTAGACATACTTTCTGCCTAAATCTATGAACTATTCACTCCTGGAACAAGGCAGCGATCATTCTGCAAACTGATAACCGGTCAGTAAACACACCCCCAAACCCCACGTCAGCAAGGCATTGTGTACCTGTGCTTTGTTTGTCGTGTGAGAAAATGGCGCCCGGTCAGAGACAGTTATCGGGAAGATGAAGTCATTACTTTACCGACCCGCTTATCGTGCCTCATGCAGCACTCACGGGGAGCCCATACTGGGACGGTGTGGAGTTGGGTTATCTGGTACCGGGCAAAGTACGACCAACTAGTGTCTATGTAGGCCCTGCGATAAATAAGTATACTAGTACATGGACGTCTGTTCCGTAATGAAGTATGATTTTTCTATGAGATTTCGAATTTATTTTTATGCCCATAGAATAGAGATATCATTCAAAGATACAGAACTGAAAAGTACAATTCCCAACATTTGCACTCAATTTCTTTTACCCATAATTCACTCTCACATATTTGTTGCAGCTTATTCATGGTAACGTATGGAATGAGCTCCTCGGGGAGAGGTTTGGTAATTGTCCCGGCACCATTACCACCATTACCGCCCGAGCAGTGAGACTAAAAGCCGACAGTGAGTGGTCGTCAGGGGCAGCAGGCGTCCGTCTCACACAATTAAATATTCATGTTCAGCCCCCCCCCCCCCAACTGCAGGAACATGTATATGATATGTGGCCACCAGGTCCTACCGTAAAGCCCTGACACGTCACTCAGTCGTTACCGTAAAGGCCCCATATGTCACTCAGTTGTTACCATAAAGCCCTGACAGGTCACTCAGCCGTTACAGTAAAGGCCTGACAGGTCACTCAGCCGTTACAGTAAAGCCCTGACAGGTCACTCAGCCGTTACCGTAAAGCCCTGACAGGTCACTCAGTCGTTACCGTAAAGCCTTGACACGTCACTCAGTCGTTACCGTAAAGCCCTGACACATCACTCAGTCGTTACCGTAAAGCCCTGACAGGTCACTCAGTCGTTACCGTAAAGCCCTGACACATCACTCAGTCGTTACCGTAAAGGCCTGACACATCACTCAGTCGTTACCGTAAAGCCCTGACACGTCACTCAGTCGTTACCGTAAAGCCCTGACACGTCACTCAGCTGTTACCGTAAAGCCCTGACAGTCACTCAGTCGTTACCGTAAAGCCCTGACACATCACTCAGCTGTTACCGTAAAGCCCTGACAGGTCACTCAGTCGTTACCGTAAAGGCCAGACACGTCACTCAGTCGTTACCGTAAAGCCCTGACAGGTCACTCAGTCGTTACCGTAAAGCCCTGACACGTCACTCAGTCGTTACCGTAAAGCCCTGACACGTCACTCAGTCGTTACCGTAAAGCCCTGACAGTCACTCAGTCGTCACCAGAAAGTCTTGCATCCAAGCCGAATCCTTGTATAAGTCGCACCCCTAGCCAGGCTATCTATCATAGATACTTTAATACTGCAGTATACTCTTGTATAAGATGCACCCTATATAGGCATGTTTGGTATCAAACTATACCTGGTACTGACCTAGTTCAAAGCAAGGCTTATTCGCGAGAATTCTCAGTAGCGGTCCTCGTTGTGTTTTACATTAGATTCTGAACCCTCTTAACATTCACTTTTAAAGTTGGACATATCCTTCCTAACAATGTTTACATGGAAGAGTGAATGAGCTGAGGGCTGACTGTATATGACATCTGGCTAGTACCGTCCTACTGGAAACCATGAAATATTCAAAAATACTCTACTTCAGGTCTCTACTAAGCAAATGCCTAAGCAGAAGGCAAACTACTGATGATGACCACATAGACCGAGGGGATCACCTAGGGCTGTATCAAACTGTACTAGTTAGTATTTCTGGTGTTGAGGAGGTGGCATAACGTGAAGCGCTAACTCCACATGAGGTGTCGCGTCAACCTGCCACCTCCCCCCAGGCTGTTCTCACCACACACACAACATGCAACCCATGTACACTTTGAGGAACGTATCATGCATTGTTGGCCGTCATGATGCACCAATGCAGCACAGGCAAATAACTCGCCGGCGCTATGTTGGTTCACCGTGTTGACCCGTCAGGAGTGTACCAATCCGGTAGTGTCTGCATGATGCATGAATGCACTTGCAAGTTAATCAGTATTCATGTATCATGCATCATGACTACAAAGGGTATAGTGCATTAAAGCGCTCTGCGGCCCTTACAGGGTGAAGGTGCATGACAGTAACACTACAGGGGTCCTGCTGTGTGTGCTGCAGGCCTCATGTGTACTAAACATACACCATATGTTATTTTGACATACGCTCAGTGGGGTATCTACTACATATCGGCCCCTCGCTATGTAGAACATGCAGATTTTGCTTCGCATTGTTTCCCACCTGTAGTGGTCTGTTTTGGAGCATTATGACCTGTTTAAGCGCTCCTGCACTTCTACATTTCAAGTAAATCCTTGTTACACCCTGCGGTAAAACATGGACCTGCACTTATTTGAGTCATTTTAAAGAGAGCTTTTGCGTGGGGTCCTAGACCTGCCCATAAACGAGAGGTGAGACCCCTGCCTTAGACGGGTTCAAACGGTAACTATAACGCATTAACGGGCCAAACCCTTCAGGACTGCCTAGTTTACAAATAGTGTAACTCCAGCTCTTCTATACTGCCATACCTAGGTGTCCTGTCTAATCTCCAATAGCCCTGTGTGTATCCTAGACTTGTGACCTAATTACCAGGTCATGTGACCTTATCACCCAGCGTCTCACTGACACCATAACCAGGTCACATGACCCAGCTCTACACTCTCCTATCTGAGGTCCAGTCACAAACCACACCTACACTATGAGCATGGTATCTGCGTGGAGAGTGGATATTCTGACCTTAAGGCTTAAAGACTGGGCACTGCCTGACCCTGTGGTAGCCATAGCAACAGGCAGTGCCCCTGGAGGAGGGTATTACCATGGTAACCTGATTACGGGTTGCCGTGGTGACGCATGGAGAGTGTAACGTCATAATAGCCGTCTCCACAATCGGTCAAACCTCCGCTGGGAGCTGGCGTGGTGCCAACATGTGCCGACTCACCCCGCACGGAGGCCATCTTTATTGATACATGTAATGTGCCACTATACTGCTATACACACAATTACTGTTGTTGTTGGGGGAGTGAGCGGTTAGACGGTGCTATATCTAACCCGCGTCTCTATCAACGGGATTTCTGCCACCCATTGCCAAAACTAGTATATCAGGCAGTTTTTCAAGCTTAATACTGTGCCTCTACATGGGTCCCCACAATTTTGACCATGTTGCCGTGCCGATTTTTAGCTAAACGGCTGTGTCACTGTGTCGATTTTTGTACATATACAATACACTAGGAGGATATAAAGATGTCTGTGTCCGTCGATTTTTAAAAGGGCCGTGTCGCCATGTCGGTTTTTAAAAGGGCCGTGTCGCCCGTGTCGATTTTTACCCATGTAGAGGCACAACACTACGGTAGTAGTAGTATGGTCCCTGGGTCAACCGCTACCCCCCTCTTTGATTATAGCTACATACAAGGATAAAATCAAAATCAAAATCTTTCGTGAATTCTTTCATGGTAGAATGGCTTTGATATGGCATGTTTTCATTCAGAGTACATACAAGCTGATAAATAGTTATAACTTGTATACATCATCCATGGTCTATAGTGCCCCCCCCCCCCCCCCCCCGGTCCCCCATGACTTACTGTTACAGCACACTGCCCGGTGGTAGATCACACCTCCAGGCCTCCACCACGTGACACCCCCCACACCTCCACCACATCTCACGTTATAATCCACGTAGTAATCCACGTAATAATCCTCGTAATAATCCTCGATATCTGTAATCCACAGTGCCCGATGACTTTAAGATGCAGGTGGAGGTTAGTATAGAACTCTACATCAGGAAAAGGGTACTTGTCTTTATCCATGTACTTTCTAAATGTATTTGATTGTTAACTGCATCCTATCAAATATTTCTAATATAAAGTTTCCCATTAGATTTCAAAATTTACAAGTAAACATATTCGTGGTTGTTGCCCTTTTAATTTTTATTTAATTTCTTTTTTTATTTTTGGAGATTTTCAAAATTTTCTAGATTTATTTTTCAAATTGATTTTTTTCATAGGATTACTTGAAGTTACAAGAATCAAAATAGGGCTGGTATATCTAGTCACAGTGCCCCTTTTCTTGCTGTAGAAGTGCTATATATGTGTGGGTGGTAGTGTAGGTACAGTGGGTGTCGGTGGGTCGGTGTACGAGAGTCGTGTGGCGTTGTACCTACCTGGAACAGACAGAAAAGACACATCAGTCACGCTCTACTTCACACAAACTAGAATACAGTTATTTTTCACGCTGTACACATTTTCGCAGAAATCATAATCTGCAACAATATGTCCTGCGTGAATATTTATACAGTATAAAATCAAAGAGCCAGATTACGAAATCCATGAAATTAAATACATGCGAAATTGTTTTTTTGGCCAACTTCGTGGAAATTTATACCACCGAAAATATCCAAGTTTACAGTACTAGAGGTATGTACACATGATGCACCTCACACCCGACACACTCTGTGTAGTACTATACCTGAAGTTAATGCTGTCTGCATGAATCATATTGCCCTAATTATATTGGTTTTTCTACTTATCATACCATCAATTACCTGGCCCGAACTTAATTGGGCGTATTACATTGTATTACATTGTATAATTTTGCATTTATTAAGCCTCATGCATAACACCTTCAGATGTATCATTTTCTGTGCAGTCGTTTACTCATTCTTTTCTTTTTTAGTTCTTATTTATACCTCCTAAATCGTGGTATGTGTCAAACTGGTTCAGGGAGTCCTTTTACACACCTTGACGTACCAGGTATAAAAACACAGTATGTAAATACACTGTATTGTAGCATTTAACACCTCACACACCCAAACCAGATGGTTAGCCTTTTCACAGTTACGAAACAAGTATCTACCGTAAATTCCCGTGTACTACCCGCATCTCGCGTATAACCCGCACCCCCAACTCAGGATAATCCTATAACCCGTTTTGGGATCTGAAAATGTGTATTTTAGTACTGTTCTATAGAGATAAAAACCCTCGTATAACCTGCACCCTATATAGGCATGTTTGGTATCAAATGAAAGCTGAGATCGGTTTGCGTACAACCCGCGGGTAGTACGCGGGAATTTATGGTAGTGGTAGTACTTAGGTACTGTGAACATGTTTATTATATTCAAGGGTAATCCAGTATGCATTTTCGCTAGAAAGTGAAAATCGGCAATTTCGCGTATACTTATCGCAAGTATATAATTTGGTTTTTAATTTCTGCAAATTCCATAGAAATATGTACAGAGCGAATAAAGTACGATCCCAGTACCCCCCCCCCCCCCAATACCACAACTCCAATATTAAGACTTTGTCTGCCCCCCCCCCCCCCCCGCCCCCATCACAGACATGTCAGGCCGTTTTATTCTGATAACTTGGATTACGGATCCGCCGATGGAAATTTTTTTTTCCTCCCGCCCCCCAAAATATTGGCTCTGAGTGCCCGTAATCCAAGTTATCAAAAAAAGGTGGCCTCACGGTCAAGTTAACCTGGTGCAACATGATCTGGACACCAAGGTCACCAAGGTCAAACCTGAGGTCACCATGGTAACCAGCCCCACCATGACAACACAAGGTCATCTGGACACCAAGGTCATGCAGACCGTGTCAGACCCACTCTGACCAAACAGAGGCACGAGGCACACCGCGCGTCTGTTTACCTCCCCCCCCCCCCCCCCCAGGTCTCCTTGACAACCAAACCCTGCACGTCAACGTGAAAATAGCACCTCTCATAATTTCCCCCAATTTCACATAATAATGATGCCTTCAGCACCGCGCCCACTCAGCTGCAGTTAACCACCCTGCAATCTGCTGCCTCAGCATCAATCAATGACACAGACATTGTCTGAGTTCTTATTTAAAACAGACCAACTAACAAGGAAGGCCAACATGCTCAATAAATATGCAACATAATTATATTTAAATGAATGCCGGCACTAAAATGTCCATTCTCTGCCATTTCTTATGAAATCAGTGTCGCCCCTATCTTTTTTTTAATTTTTAAAATTTAACTTTTGAGCTTTTCTATGTTTTCTGTTTTGTGTGAAGCAGTTTGGTCCCCATACTGCCTAGGCTGTGTGTTGGGTGAGTGTGGCCTTGGTGCTGTGTGTTGGGTGAGTATTGGGATGACACACCGGGTACATGTGCAGGTTTGTGATGAGGGGATTAACGTCCCCCGAGCAGCTCCCACAGTCAGAGCCTCCTTCTGGTGTTTACTCTGCACCACGCCGGATGACTCGGACTCAGTCTTGGACTCTTTCTACGGCGTCTGTGAGGCCTAAAAGAAGGTTGCGTTCCGGTATCCCGACCGACCCTACGATTTTGGTGCCAACCCAAATTCTTTTTTAGACATTCCTATTTAATTTTTGATATTGAAATGATTGAAATGTCCACTCCCTGGTGCCGACAGCTGGTGAGGGTTTGTTGTCACACCCAGACTCAGACAGACACACAGACGGGCGGTGGTCGGTCTCATTGTGTGCTGCAGCCCCAAGGTGACGGCCAGCTCCTGAGGGTACAGTACCCGGAAGCTGTTACTGCGACTCCACACTGACAAAAGTTTTCACTGAAATGCACATGGCGGACCCAGGAATTTGAAAAGAAGGAGGCGGAGAGTCAAACACACACCAAAGTACTGAAAAGCGTATCGCAAGTCCCAGCGGATCAAAATATCCTTGGAAAAATCTAAATATTTTTCCAAAAGAGCGGGGTCTGAACAGGGGCGGATCCAGAGGGGGGGTTCTGGTGGTCAGGACCCCCCCCCCCCCCTTTGGAAAAAACATTTAAATTTTTTTAATGATAATTTGATCCGCCACGAGTCGCGGCGCGTCACTTTTCTGTACTTTGGTGTTTGGTGGACCCCCTATTTTCAAATTCCTGGGTCCGCCCCTTCGGGTCCAGGCCCTCAGGCCCTCCCCCTGGATCTGTACAAACATGTTCAGCTAGGTTCAGCCTTCCTCAGCGCTTCCTACCCTGACCTCCTTCACCAAACCCATTGTAGTTGTGGAAGACTGCTGGTCAAGCTACTTTACCCCTTATATCAATATGATGGGTAACTAAACAGTCCATTGCCCCCCCCCTCCCCCGCCCACACACACCCACACCACCCCCTGAGGCATGTTCCGCCTGACTGCACCTCACCTCAGCTGCCCTCCTCAGTGCACGGGTACACAGGTTTACACAGGGTCCCTGAGGTAACTCACATCTTCAGGTAACCTCAACCACACAAACACAAAGCCTGCCGGGACTTTGGTCAATATTAGTGTCCAGTGTACACAGAGTTTTGTAAATCCTTTCATGTTTGTTTGTATAATACTGTGGTCATACTTTATTTCGCTGGGTATATATTTTCGCTATATTCACGGAAATGAAAAATCTGTGAAATTCTTATATGCTACAGTATGGAATAAATACCCGCGAATTAGTCTTTTTTGCCACATCAGCGAAAATTTACACCCGTGAATATAACTACTTTCACAGTACACAAGCGACAACATATCAGCATATAACCCGCGGTAGGATGGCTGCCTACACAGAGTGACCTAGTGCAGCGGTATAGGTACTAGGGGGACAAGATGGCTGCCTACACAGGGTGATCTCGTACAGCGGTATAGGTACTACAAGGACAAGATGGCTGCCTACATGGGGTGACCTGGTACAGCAGTATAGCGGGACAAGATGGCTGCCTACACGGGGTGACCTGATACAGCAGTATAGCGGGACAAGATGGCTGCCTACACGGGGTGACCTGATACAGCAGTATAGCGGGACAAGATGGCCTACACGGGGTGACCTGGTACAGCAGTATAGGTACTACGGGGACAAGATGGCTGCCTATATGGGGTGACCTGGTACAGTAGTATAGGGGGACAAGATGGCTGCCTACACGGGATGACTTGGTTTGGCGGTGCAGGTACCAGGGGGACAAGATGGCTGTCTACACAGGGTGAGCTGGTACAGCGGTATAGGTACCAGGGGACAAGATGGCTGCTTACACAGGGTGACACAGTACAGCGGTATAGGTACCTGGGGGACAAGATGGCTGCCTACAGGGTGTGACCTGGTACGGCAGTATAGGGGGACAAGATGGCTGCCTACACGGGGTGACTTGGTATGGCGGTATAGGGGGACAAGATGGCTGCCTACATGGTGTGAACTGATACTTCGGTATAGGTGGCCTGGTGAGATAGGTGAGATAGCTGAGTAGATAAGGGGAGGTGAGGAGGCCCACAGTATAATACACACCTGTCTGATAAGGCTAATACAGGTAACCCGCAGGTAACTACCTGGTACCAGGCAGCATGGGGACAGGTGGCGGTGCTATCATGACATGTCACACACAGGGACATGACTGGAGGTGATTGGCTGCCTGACAGAAACCTAAACAGAGAATCTGGTGATTTTTATGGGTCTCAAATACCTATCTGAAGGTAGTGATGTCATGGTGGGCGTGGGGGGGGGGGGGGGAAGGGCTGCCCTACTTGATAGTGAGATCAATACTGATGACTAACGAGGTAAAGTGTGGAGTTAGTCAGCCTCTACACGAGTACAGCCTCTTGGTGTCCACTCACACTGCACTGCAAAGACGTCCATTAAACCCCCATTCGTAACTACAAACCAAACATTGTTGTGAGGACGAGCATTTTTGCAGGAATTTCGAGCCATTGCTGAATCCCATAGTTATGATGACTACCGTAAAACCTCATGTATAAGCCGCCGCTAGTACGCGAGTCAGATTGGCGGTGTGCTCATAGGATCTGCTACTGGTACTGGCGATTAGGCACTGAGAACAGCCGTCACAATGGGAACGAGTTGTTAAAGCACCTTAAGAGTTCCGCAGTGAAGGTCGGGGAATTATTTAATTGGTCTAAGATGTATTCCACTATCCCCCTATATCATATAGGCCTGAGAACCACTCTGACTGTTGCTGCATTGCAGGGCAAAACTTATTTCAATGTGTTTGTTGGTAGGACTATTAATCAGTGCTGTATCATGCCACCGTTTGGGAGTGTATCAACCCCATAGGAACAGAATCATGCATGAATGCAGCATGGGCTAATTTAGCCCTTTAAGGATGACATGATGCACTGTGCCCCTGTACTGCCTTTTGCAACATATAGTCTTCATGAGATTGTCATCGAACGCAGCCATGAAGCACGCACCTTAAAGTGACCGCTAGCAGGCTACATGGATTATTGGGAGTTAACCTCACGACGGAAACGTCAGAGTAGGAGGACACCAGGAGGATAGGCTCTAGAGCAACCAGGGCAGAGAAGAGGGAAAAGTAAGGTTGGTAAGAACTCACATGTACATGTTTTAGGTAGGCAGGTAGGGCCGGCAGCAGTCGGCCATTGTTACACAACAACAGGTAACCTAGTGAGGCCGTGACCCAGTTACACCGCAGACGACATTTACACACACGGGTGGGTATAAAGCAGCACATACACTGGCATATTCATATAAAGCAACCAATACACTCCAAATTTAGTCAAACTTAAGCAATAGTATTGATTTAGATTAAACATCATGACAGGTACAAAGCCTAATATTGAGAATGAAGGGGAGGGCTGGGAAGACAGGGCGACTGACTCTGACAGCAGTGAGTCCCACACTCCACCCGCTCCCTCACCCCCCAAGTCAACAAAGAAATCATCCCGAAAAAAGAAATCTAGGAAAGAACTCTCCATGGATCAGAAGCTGAATATGCTTTTGTCAACAGTGGCAGACAAAAAGTCCATGGAAAAACTAGTCAAGAAAGTAGATGGTGTTCAGGCACAAATAAGGGATGTAGATATTGCGGTGAACAGGAGGCTGACATCACTAGAAGAAAAGACCGCCTCAGACCTTACTGACGTCAGGAAGGAAATGAGAGATTACAAGAAAGCTTGTGACAAGAAGATTGATGAGATAGCTAGGAAATTCAGGGAAGAGTTAAACAAGAAAGATAAGCAAGTAGAAAAGAAGTTGGAAGATAGTCAAAAGATATTGAAGGAAGAGCTAGGCAAACAAACCCCAGTCCAGAACCCAACCCCCACCCCCCGACTCTACACGCAAGTTGTAAAAACAGGTGAGACCAGATACAACGATTTCACACAACACCATGTCCCAGCTCCCGAGAGAAATCTGATAATCACAGGAATCCCTTTCGACAGAAGAGAGAACCTTGGCATTATCCCCTTCAACATCTGCAGGGAGATAAACATCAGACTAGCCCCAGCAGACATCATCTCTGTGACCAGGGTCGGTACAACCGATGATAGAGAGTCCCACATACTAGTATGCCTAAATAATGATCATATATACAAGCTCATTATGAGACGCAAATTCAAATTGAAGACCTCAGACAAAGGCAGGAGAGTCTTCATCGAGCCTGATGAACCAATAATTCTGACAGAGGCCAGGAAGAAGCTCAGGCAAGTAGCAGCTGCTCAGATAGAGGCCGGAGCCAAAGTGAAGATAGATCTCAACTCCATTGAAATCAATGGTGAGACCTATAACCTTGACACAGTTGACACCATCCCCCCGGAAATGATGCCTCCTAATGCCAAAGGCAAAAAGAAAGCTAAGCACCCAGTTGACAGGAAGCAACAAGGAAACAATAACCAAAAGCAGCAGAACAAGAAAGAAGTCAGAATCAAGACTACCCCGGCCGGGATAGTCTTTCAAGGCAGCACAGCCTATCTGTCAAACTTCTACCCAGCGAGCATATCTCATACAAGGAAAATCCCTGGAAAACCAGATACCACAGAAACCTACATTTCCAACGAACAGGCTTTTCAGCACATAAAAGCCTGCTGGAATGAAGATGACACCAGAGCAACCAGAATTATGGCACTAGTGGACCCAGCCATAATCAAGGGAGTGGGGGACAGGGTTCCTATCAAACAGGGGTGGAAGGAAGTCAGAGTAGCCTACCTAGAAGAGATAAACGTCACCAAGTACACAGATCACCCAGACCTGAGAGAGAGGCTAAAGGAGACAGCCCCCAACCAGCTTGTGGAAGGTACAAAGCATGACTACTGGTCAGGAGGGCTTGGCTGGGAGACCGAGGCCTACAGCACAGGAGTCCTATTAGGGGAAAACCAATTTGGAAAGATCCTGATGAGGATAAGAAGCCGACTTATTGAGACGGACAAAAACAAGCCAAAGAGACAGCCCGAGTCAGAGAAAGATAGAGAGAGACAAGAGGGAAACAGGGAGGAGGACAAAGTAGGAGAGGGTAAAAGAGGACAGAACAAAAAGACACCCACAAAGCAAACACAAGAGGATCAAACCCGAGAGATTAAAGATGTTATGATAGAATTGGGAATTACTCCGCCTAACCACACCCCGCAGCCGAACGCACCCCCGAGAATGCCCGGCGCTGACATCATACGCCCCGTACCTCAATTAGAACGAAGGAAATCGAAGCAGCACGCAGATATATCGAACACGCCAGAGTCTACACTGGGCCACGCTGCCAGCGCTACTAGAGAGCAGCAGTCAAAGCGCCCCACAGCAGTGACACCGCCGAGAAACAACACCAGAGCCACTGCAGTTGAAGCATCGAACGCGCCGCAGAGCCCTACACTGGACCGCGCGGCCGCTGACCTAACACACATCAGTACTGAAACAGTCAAAGCACAGGAGGCGGCAAAGTCGGCAGCTCGGCAAAACTTCATTCAGAGGCGCACACCGCCGAAGGATAAAAGTAGCCGTTCTGACAGAGTTACCAGATATGGAGCGATGGGAAGAGGCAGTCAGGACAAAGGAGGAAGGAAGGCGGAGTCAGGAAGAGAAGAGGCAGAGGACCAGAGAGAAGAGGAAGAGGAGGAGACAAAGGAGAGCAGCAGTGAGGAAGGCACAGAGTCCGGTGACAGTGACGCTCCAGCGGGAGGCAGTGACACCCACAGTGACAGCTGCAGCGGCAGCGACAGCACTGTCACCGACAGTCCAGCGTCAGCTACCGCCACTGACAAAGATAAGTAGAGGAGGAAAAAGAGTATCAGTGTTGTTAGTAGGAGATAGTAGACTGGGAGGGGTGGTAAGACATTTAAAGAAGAAAACTTCAGAAATATATCAAATAGCTGGAATTATAGGAGAGGGCGGTGCAACCATTCAGGATTCTACAATTAGCATGGAGAAATTCTTAGAATCAAACAAGAACATTGACTTTATTTATATGCTATCTGGAGTCAATAATTTGACTGATAGAATCAGGAAAAGGAGAGTGGCACCAAAATATGAATATGTTGACATAGCAGTTTCAGAAATGTCGGCTGAAATGCAATGGGCAGCCTGGAGAGCTCAGAGAATTATACCAACAGTAAAATTCATTGCGTGCCAAATGATCGGCATGTCGTTGATGCTCTACAATGAGCAGAATAGGAAACATCCCTACCAAAGTATGCTGAATGAAATTATCATCAAATTCAATAATTATGTGTATGCTTTGAACACTGCTGACATCTTCAGAGACCCTGGACTAGATAAGCTAGTCCACACATACCATCCACGCACTGGTGAATGGGAATTCGACTACAAACTCATGTATGATGGGCTGCACCCCCTCCCTGACCTATATCTGAGTATTGCGAAGAAACTGCACCTCACCATGGAGGTAAATGGCGAAAAACACATGAATATCAGAAGAGACATGAAAATAACAGTTGACTAAGTTGAGTGAATTGCTAAGCCATGGGTGACCAATAGGTGAAGCAAAATAAATAATTGGTTAATGCTTTGTGAATGAAAGATAGGAATAGTGCCAATGGGTGACCAATCAGGCACTACCCTGTCTCAGACTGTAATAACTTGAATGCGGAAGGGTGTCTTGGGTGACCAATTTAGACCCCCTCCAATGTGTTTAGTTAGCACAAGTCAAATATATGCCGAGAGTGTTCCTGTGATAATATGTCTGGGTGAAATAACATGCTTAGATGAATCACTGGAAATGGGTGACCAATAATTCCAGAAAAGGACTGCCTGGTTAACTACTTGCCGATATGAGACTGTTCGCGTGTTTTCTGCAACTTAACTAAATGAATTTCTTCTCTTGCCTTGTTTTGCAATATTTCGAAATTAAAAATATAGCCTACAGCAAATAGCCTCCTTTATGATTTACATACAAGAAAACTATAGTCCGCTTCTTCAGTAATATTACACCAGAATACATCTATGTATATAAATGCATAAATTGAGGCTCAATATATGCTCTTTACCCACCTTAGAAAGGTAAAGACCGGCTGACGAGAAGCAGATACGCAGCAGAGAATGGTCGAGTGACGCAACGTAACGTAACCGGGAACGAGTCAAACAGCCAACGTAACCAGGACATGTAAACGCCGCAGGACCACGCTAAGTCAGCCATATAATTTAAATCAAAAATGGACAGACGGACGCTCGTTGCGTCCCATAGAGTATTTATTTATCTACTCATTTATACATTCATTCATATGTGAGCATGCAATACAGAACTCTCTCCTTCCTTCATCACTTTAATGTGACACGTAAAATGGAGGCATATTACGGGATTATAATCACATCGCAATGACAAGTTAAATTATTAGATTATTAGATTACGAGAGTGCTAGATCATTAGAATATGAGTTCATTACATCCTTAGTCGAGTTGAGGGCACATAGTTGAGGGCACATAGTAGATGTAAAAGCTAAAAGTAATTTAATTTAATTTAATTTAATTTGAAAACTGAAAACAGGGGTTTTAGGCCTGAAATCTACAATCCGTATTAAGGGGATTATCAACTAGTAATCCATGACCTGTGATCTCATTTTATCCCAAATGACTCACCCACCAGAAACTACCGGACTGATATGGACATTGACACGGCCCTGCACCGCACACACAGACTCTAGCCTTGTGAGGATTGCAGAGACCCCACCAACTTTGCTGAGCCAGCACTGTGTCATCAGTCATCAACATCACTGTCATCATCGCCATTACCTCCATCATTGTCATAATCACCACAACATGGACCCAGAAAGGGCCGACTCTGTGAAGTGCACCACTAGGGAAATAGGGCAACATATGAAGGTAGGTGTGGACTCACTTACCCATGCTATTTGGAGAATGTCATTTACGGAAAGAGCGCGAAGCTGAGGATCTCAGCTGATGAGCTGAAAAACCTAAATGGTTTAAAACTAGGTCATATGAATTGTAGAAGTATGTCAAAAAAGCAGGTTGATATTCATCCTCTTCTGAGTCCACTGAACATCTGCTGTTTAGGAGAGACTTGGCTGAGTGATATGCACTCAGACGATATGGTCCTATGGCCAGGTAAACTTTTCTATAGACAGGACAGGGTACCAACTCCAGACAAGGTTAAAGGAGGGGGGATTATGACTTACATAGACGCCCATATCTTCCCATATTCTGAGTTAGTTAAGAATGCATCTTTCCAAGACAAAGATATACAATGTTTGACAGTAAAAATAGAACAAGAAAAACATAAAAGACTAGCTATAATTAATGTATATAGACCTCCTGATGGCTCTACTGAAGGCTTCATTGAGCATCTGAAGGCTATATTCAAGATCATAGATGATGGCCATATTGAGATATGGATCCTAGGCGATCTTAATATAGACATTGAAAGGGACTGGGAAAATGGAGGAGATGACCTAGATACTTTCTTCGTAAGTAAGGGCCTGGTCAGGCACATCAGTGACATAACATATCCTGAAGGGAAAAGTTGCCTGGACCACATAGTCACAAACTGCCCCATTGTACTGCAGTCAGGAGTGTTACAGGACTTAATTAGTGATCACTATCCAGTTATAGCTGCCAGAAAGCGACTAAAGATAAAATACCCGGTATCTACCTTTAAAGGCAGATCCTATAGGGCATATTCTCCTACGCAGCTGAGAGAAGACCTAGCATACGAGGACTGGGAACAGTTTTTCTCTGAAAAAGACCCCGCTATGCAGTGGGAGATTATAAGGGGTAACATTCTCATGTATCTAGACGCCAACTGTCCCATAAAGGACCTCAAATTCAGGCTCAATCCAAATGAATGGATGACCAATGAACTGAGAGAACAAATGGCAGATAGAAGAGCTACTGTATCAGAATATATGAGCACTGGAAAGCATTATATTTATCTTGACGCAAAGCAAAGAAGATGCAAGGTAAACAGGGCATGCCATGAGGCCAGAGGTAGATATGTGAAGGATACCTTAGAGGAGACAAAGGGTGATGCTAAGGCGTTCTGGAGGGAGCTAAATAAGTTAATTGCCCCCAAGAGCAAGGTGAATGTTACTACCTTTGAAGTGGATGGGAAAAAACTGGAAGGTGCCGACGCCAGTGATTACTGTAACGATTATTTTGCTACAATTGGTGAGAAATTGTACAAGAAACTCCAACTAAAAGACAGAAACCTCCCGGACTCACAGCTGAGGCCAGAGGAACACCTGGATAAGCTAGTTGTCACTGACAGGGTTGACATCACGGCCCAGGATATACCTGAAGTCGATTATGAAGACATGAAACACTTGGTAGATAAAATAAATCCTAACAAATCCTCAGGTCTCGATGGTATATCAGCAAGGGTCCTAAAAGACGCGTTCACTGTGTTGATACCCCACCTATGTGATATGTTTAACAATAGTCTGGTTCAAGGCATATTCCCTGAATCCTGGGCGAGGGCCACTGTTGTCCCAATCCCTAAATCAGGAGCCTTGACACAAGTTGCTAACTGGAGACCAGTCAGTTTACTCCCAACACCAGGCAAAATGATAGAGAAGATAGTGCATACCTTTGTATCTGAAAAAGCCAAAGAGCTAGGCCTTATCGCCCCAGTACAGTATGGTTTTGTCAAAGGCAAAGGCACCGCTGAAGCAGTGAAGCTACTTGCTGAAAGACTGTATGAAAGTAGGGACAAGTCAGAAGCCACCTGCGCCTGTTACGTAGACTTTAGTAAGGCATTTGATAGCATTCACCATTCTCTATTGATAGAAAAGTTAGCAAAATCTGGGATAGACGGTATCATCCTAAAATGGGTAGCCAGCTATCTCCAGAATAGAAAACAGTCTGTGTTGCTTAACAACACGAAGACTGCAAGCAGAGACATCCTGTTCGGGGTACCACAGGGGTCCATACTAGGACCCCTCTTATTTATTTTGTTTGTTAATGGAGTTACTGAGACCCCAACACACTCAAAAATGCTATTATATGCAGATGACATAGTCCTGACCGTCAGTCATAAATCAGTTGGCACAGCTCGTGAACTGTTACAGTCAGATTTGAATAAGCTGGTAAGCTGGTGCACCTCAAATGGTCTTAGTATAAATGCAAAAAAGACACAGGCAGTTTGGTACGGTTCCAAAAACAAAGTAGAACAAGGTCAAAACCTTGATATTTTAATAAATGGAACCCCACTTGAAAGCCCCGGTGAATATAAGTATCTAGGAGTAATATTGGATAGTGAATTGAAACTGGAGTCGCAGTTAAAAGCCACAGAGTCAAAATCTAGGCAGAAAATCTTTAAGTTAAATTGGCTAAATACCCAGATGGACCAGGATACGGCTGTGCTTGTTTACAAGCAAACAATCCTCCCCCATTTCGACTATTGTAGTTTTCTTATAGAGGGAGCCAGCAAATGCAGGGTCAAGAAGCTGCAGACCCTACAAAACAGGGCACTAAGAGTTTGCACAAGAAAGTTTAATATTGAGCATCGAACAGATACTCTTCATTTTGAATGTGGTATGGAAATGCTAGATAAGCGTAGAGAATACCAGCTAGCCATCATTATGTTCAAAGAATCCAAGAAGTTAGGTCTTGAAGCAAGGGTTAACCCTAGAACCAGGGGGGACCTAAAGGTTAAATTTCCTTCAAGAAGGGCTATTCTTCAGAAATACAAGAAAGGGCCACACGCCCGAGGGATTAAATTGTGGAATAGAATAAAGCCACAGGTCCAAAAAGCAGAAACAATCTCTGCCTTCAAGAGCTTATACAAAAAAACCCCGCTAGACCCCCCCCGTCGTGGTCTGGAATAGTCCGTTGAAATGAGACAAGTTAATAATTCTCTGAATTAAAATTGCTTGCAGTCAATGTTGTGACTGTCCCCCTAGTAAGTTGCTGCACTAAGGAATCAGAAGGCCAAAAACATTCATACTACACTCACATCATCACCCATACTTTCATACATCACACATCTAATGTTATCACACTAAGCATACCATCGTGAACACAGATAGATCTTGCCTTTGGCAGAGGCAGATCATGCTCAGATGACGCATTCATTGAGCTCGGACATTATTCCCCATGTACATATTAGTAATAACACCGAAAATGTTTATGCTTACTCAAATATATATTGATTATATGAATTATATTTATATTTATAAACCCCTGGAGATGCCATAAGGATACACATGTAATAACAGACAAATTTATCGAATATCATGAAAATGAATAAATTTGTTTAAACCAAAAAAAAAAAAAAATGAGGCCACGCTTAAAAAAAAGTTTGTTTCCGGTGGAGCGGGTGGCCTAAAAAAGAGTCACCCAGTCGGCCGCAAATTCTTCATTTCATTTTTTTTTTAAATGTTGAACATGTCTTTCCCACCCGGTAGATGGTCATTGCAGATCTCTATATAGGCATATTTGGTATCAAATGAAAGCTGAGTGTTAGGCCGTTTTATCCTAATAATTTGGATTACAGAACCGCTGCTGAGAAAAAAAATCGGGCAAAAAAGTAATAAATCGGCCACCCTGACCCCCCCCCCCCCCAAAAAAAAAAGAAATACTGGCGGATGGCATTGGGAAAAAGTCACCCGCCCGCTCCACCGGAAACAAGACTTTTTTTAAGTGTGGCCTGATGCTTTGCTTCATATTTGTCAAGATATGTCAACTATGTGAGTAGATCTAGTGTGACCCCTACCTGAGCCCAGTCTGTGTAATCCCCTCAGCCTAGGGGGGGGGGGGGGGCTTACACACTCCGCACTGTGTGTATATGTACCCCTTTAAGGACCGCATAGTACTTTAATGTGTTATAACCTTTGTCGTCTCAAGCCATGACTGTGCCTCTACATGGGTGCAGACAATTTTGACCGTGTCGCCGGGTCGAATTTAAGCAAAAGGACCGTGTCACTGTGTCGATTTTTATCCCCATACATAACTATACCCTCTGTTCAATGGGTTCATGTCCGTCGATTTTTAAAAGGGCCGTGTCGCCCGTGTCGATTTTTAAAACGGCCGTGTCGCCGTGTCGCACGTGTCGATTTTTACCCATGTAGAGGCACATGACTGCATTAATGCCTCATAGCGACCCTTTGGGAGTGTATCAACCCTGTAAGGTCCGCATGATGCATGCGTGCAGCCTTACTCGAGTTAATCGCATGCATACATGTATCATGACGACAAAGGGAAAAGCACATTAAAGCACTATGCGGCCTTTAAGGCTTTGAACCTGTGTGTATGTATGTGGGGGGGGGGGGGGGTATGTGTGTGTGTAGAGATCTGGGTCAAGTGACATTCCTGTGTAAACCAGAACTATGTGACACTCCTGGAGGATCCAGGCGAAGAAGCTGCCTTGTGTTGCTGTCTGTGTCGTGTGACGTATCCATAAACGTACAGAGGTACACACCACAGCGGACAGCTGGGGGCAGTGTAGCTAATTTACATCTTAATTAAGTTACATACAATTAATTTCAACCAGAGATGGGTCACCAGGCTGTGGGGGGGGGGGGGGGGGGGGTAAAGAGGAGACCTGGATACATCAACAACGTGGATTGATTGCATCTTAATCAAGTTGCAAGATCCTAAATTGTTTTGATTTGCAAACCATAAAAGTTGGGTGACTGGAAACCAGCCCTTCTTTCATTTGTTGGCCCTAAACTGAACCAGTGGGTAGAGTAGAATAGTGCACCCAGGTAGAGTAGATCTGTGTACACTGAATAGGGCACCCAGGTGTACTTAAAGCAGCACCTGTTACACGAGGACTGTCAATTATTCACCGTGTCTATAGTGAGCAGTCTGTGTGTGTGTGGGTGGGGGGGGGGGGGGGGGATCTAGTGTTGTAGATGGGAACTGCGACCACGAGGTGTCAAAACGTATCGAGTCCACTGCCTGCCCTCACTGTATAGCCTGCAGCCTCTACATCACACTGTGTTAACCCTGTACATGCCAACATGCTGGTATATCTACAGTAACAGGACAAGGGAGCCGAGTACCCAGCCCTTTAATCAGTTTATAGTGGGTGGGTGATGCTTGACCAATTGGGAGTGTATCAACCTTGCAGGGTCAGCGTGCAGCATTAAAGCCCTATGCTGTTCTTAACCCTTAGGACAGTATAATGCATTAATGCATCATGCCCTTTATCGTCATGATGCATAAATGCAGCCCTGGTTAGTAACTCGTCAATGCTGCATTCAAGCATCATGCCGACTTTACAGGGTTGGGACACTCCCGCAGGGTCGGCATGATGTACCAATGCAGCACCGTCGGGACGGCATTGGTACATCATGACGAAAATTGTCATATTTTAGCAACATCTGTCCTTGAAGGGTTAATGTTAATATGTCTGGGTTGTATGGGTGTAGGGTGGGGTATATGGTGATGGGGACGTGAGGACGTGGGGTAGGGGGGGTAGGGTGTATAATGTGTATCGTAGGGTAGAGCAGTTAGCCGATAGAGTACCGACTTACAACCACTATAGGTCTAAACTCAGTCTACAGCTAAAAAGGCGATTATATTTGTCTCACTTTACGCTACTCGAAAAGAGGAATCTGTAGGATCATCTCTTATCCATTCTTTTTTCGCTTCACGTCATGACCATCTTGATTGCTTTGATATCGTGAACCAAGCATTTTGCAGTGTTATCTTTTTAATTTGAGGACACAGTTTCTGTTGGAAATGCCAACAAACATAGATGGCCTCTTGTCACTTGCTGTCGCCTGCATTTTGGACGGAGTATACACATACATGTATGTGTCTCTACATGGGTCCCCAGAATTTTGACTGTGTCGCCATGTCGATTTTTAGCCAGGGATGAAAGTCGACTATGTCAAATAAACTTGAAGATATAACATACCTCATAACTACATTATAGAGCATATGAATGTTTATGCATCTATAGACACATATATCTAGTGCTGTGCAGCAGGATTTGTCATGTCTATATTCTCCTGGACGTCATCTCCTGCTGAGGAGAAGCATTTGTCATGTCCATGTGATCATGGACGTTATCTCCTGCTTAGGAGAATGAGAAATCTGTCCATACACTCTCCATGCATAGCACCTTAGTTTCAGTGGCTAAGCCTCATGTGAAGAGTGTAAATGCATAGGACTATAGAGGAGAGAGAGGGCTTCAAGGTTTCTCAAGTTAACTTGAAATTGGCTGAGAAAAACTTGACACTGAGATCAGTGTGGTGTAGCCTGTCTGTGTATGGGTAGGACCACTGAGGATGAACCAGTGATGATTCTGCTGTCTTATCATAGGATTTAAATACACAAACAAAATAAGTTTGTTTGAGTTCATATTGAGTAATTATCAAATATATCCTAATCCTGATTATATTTTTTTGATTTAAAAAAACCTTTATTTCAGGGAAAAACTTGAAGACTTTCATCCCTGTTTAGCAAAAGGGCCGTGTCATCGTGTCGATTTTTAGGTATATAATAACTTAGAGAGAAATCCCTGTGGGTCGATTTTTATCTCTAATTTTCCTGTCTCCGTCGATTTTAAAATGGCCTAAAAGGGCCGTGTCGCCCGGGTCGATGTTTACCCATGTAGAGGCACATGTATTAACGGTGACGGAGTAGGGCACCCACTGACCAGACTCTATAGACCCAGTGGTGGTGGGGGGGGGGGGGGGGTGACCCAAACCTGGTTAACCCTGCCCCTACCCATAAACTACCCCCCCCCCCCCAGGGTGTACCCCCCCCCCCCCCCACACACACACACACACCCCACACCATGTAACGTAAAACGGCCACACAGTGCCAAGTACCAAGGTCCAACCCCAGTCCCACTAACAGGGTAGGGAGGGCTCAGGGCGGCACAAGGCAGCATATAACAGGTCTTTCTGCTCACCCTACCTATGGCACATTATGACACCATTGCAGGAGACACAAAAAAATATGTTAAAAGTTATTTTTCGAAAATACATATTACTTTGGGAACCACAGAATTGTTATCTCTTCATAGAAAATATACAATTGTTATCAGATTTCCATGAAGCACTTAAAATATAAATCTTTAGATTTGTCAAGTTGTACAATAACATGCCGTATACAACCCCCCCCCCCCCCCCCCGCTGATACACACAATAGTACGGCTCGCTCCCCGCCTCCACACGCATACCCACAGTGCTAGCAGCGTGCGGCAGGAAAAAACGGCCAAAAACAGCCAAGTCTGAGAGAATGGGTCGGGCTTGTCATGCGAGGCACCATTTTGTAGCAATTACCTGACCTAGTTCCACACGACCGCTGGGTAATGGCGATAGGACAAATCCTGGAAACGCAAAGATATCAGAGGATCGAGAAACAGACCAGTCTACTTGACAATCAACTGTGATTATAAATGTTGAATGAGGCATTTTGTCCTCAGGGTCAGGAGTGATCTCTATCTCTTCATACCAGTCACTGTACTGTATACAGGGCTGCTTGTCTGTTTTCGATCTCTGTACTTTTTGTGTATTTTTTTAATAAATAGCGGTAGATAAAGGTTCCATACACAGGAGATGTTAGATTAGATGTCCAACCACCCTTTGTTGTCCTAACCTATTGTTTGCAGAATGGTAGTACTGTAAATACCTGCTATATATGAATCAAAACCCCAGTGCGGGTTATAGGGGTGTCTCATTCTTTGGGTGCGGGTTATAGGGTTGTCTCATTCTCTGGTGCGGGTTATAGGGTTCTTCTCATGGTCTGGGTGCGGGTTATAGCGTTCTGACACGGTCTGGGTGCGGGTTATAGCGTTCTCACACTGTGGGTGCCGTATATTGGGTTCCCTCCCATAGTCTGGGTGCGGGTTATATGGTGCGGGTTATAGGGTTGTTTCGGCCTGGGTGCGGATTGTATGGTTCCCAGTCTGGTGCAGTCCGTACTCTGGCACTCACCAGATTCACAACACTAGACCACCGCTGTCATTAAAGCCTCTCAATCACCATTTACGTCTAATTTGACCACGTCCTAAATGACCAACAGTCATCGTGGTAGGATTACATGTAGGAGAGCTCCTTGTGGTAGGACTTGTGTGTATTGTGATATAACAAGACAAGGGTAATAAAGGAAGCATAAATAGCACAGTGGGAGTGGGGAGATAAGGGGTCAGGTGGTACCCGCTTATCTCACATACCTGGGACACAGGTATGTCGATATCCCAACCATGCCGAGACAATGCGCATTGTGATGTATAGATAAGGCCGGACCCCTAAAAAGAGTTGGGTCAATGGATTTTAATTGTCCTTTATATACCAACAATGCCACACGACCTGGATCTCGATAGGGGGTCCCCATGTCGCATGTCGATTCTTAAAAAACGCATGTCAATGTCCCTTTATAATGTCCATGTCCCCATGTCGAAGTAAAGATTACTCATGTGACTTGTCGCATGTCCGTCGGGCCTTATGTCGAATGTAGATTTTAATCCCCCAACGCCCCTATATATAGGACTGAGTACCTGTCCCGACTGCACTCTGACTGTTACTGGACGTGCAGTGAGATCTGCGGGTTTAAGAAATAGCCGTGTCACTGTGTCAAATCTAGCCCACACCTGCCATAACCAGTCTCTTATGGAGTGGTCATTTTTTAACAACAGGGGGGGGGGGGGTTGGTGGATTTGGGGGGGGGGGGACCAAAAAAATTTGGACCCCTTGAAGGGGGGGGACCAAAATAATTTGGACCCCTCTTGAGGGGGGGACCAAAAAAATTACACCCCTTTTTAGCGAAAAAGCCCGCGCGTTACTATAGCTCAAAGGGGTCGGCCATGCTCATTTTCAGCCTGCCTAGGGGGGGGGACCGAAAAATTTGTGACCCCTTCCACGGGGGGGGGGGGGGGGACCAAAAAAATTTCGACCCGCTCGCGCGAAAATCCACCGACCCCCCCCCCTGTTGTTAAAAAATGACCACTCCCTTAGCGCGCACTGTGGTGTATCGATGATATGTGGAAGTTTCCTTGAGAGCACCGTGGTATATATGTAGCTATTGATGACATCACATGTGGACATCTTACACATGTATCAATATGAGTCACGTTATTCATTTAGTGTCGATATCTTTAATACAGTGCAGCCTGACTTGCTGCACACAATAACACGAGATAACCTGTCACTGCTGACTAACCCTCACACACTGACCATGTGAGTCCCCTAAACAACGAGCAACATGGTCTAATCAACTACCTAGGCCCCTTATATTAACCCTCTAAGGGCTGCATGCCATGGTGTGTGAATGCAATGTGGTGTTGGTCGGTATGATGCATGAATGCTGCACTGCTGAGTAGTTCGCCAGTTCTGCATTCATACATCATGCCGACCCTATGCAGTTCATATGCTCCCGAAGGGTCGCCTTGATGCATGAATGCAGCACTGGAGAGTAGACTTTCCAGGGTTGCATTTATGCATCATTAAGATAGTAAGGGCAGATAGTAAGGGCAGAGCACTTTAAGCATTATCTTCCCTTATAGGTCAAAAGATAATATTATCTCTCATATTAAATTTAAGTTAATTTAAATTGATTTATCGTCATATATTTTCATCATATTGAAAATTAAATGTCAGATGTGCCTAAGTAGACTATGTGTCAGGTGTTTATGCGCGTGTTTATGTGCGTTATACCTGTGTGTGACGTGACGCTATAAGTGTCACACATTACGGCTGTAACATGTGTTAATGTCCACTCCATATTCACCACCACCTAGGGGGCACAGCAGCACGCCGAGTGGGGCCAGGGGGCACCCATATTACAACACCTAGTACCGATGTTATAGTTCATCTCAAATGAAAACATACTTCTGAGCCAGCTTTAATGAGATTTTATATTAAAGTGTCATGCTGCTCTAGGCTAAGTAGGCCATCCATAGGAGGGGGTGACTGACGACTTGTCCGGCTGATAGTGTAGGTCGGCTGGTGTTAGGCCGCGGTGTCGGCTTGTAACACATGTCCCTGATGGTAATTACACCTGGTGTCACACACTCAGCCTAATAACGGTAAGTAGGCCTATTACAGCACACAGAGGCCTATGGACATGGAGGCTGCTATAGTGTTACCACTAGGCAGCTACAATGTGTAACCGATGGGATCCAGCCAACAGACAAACCCACAGACGGTTTATCCCCACCTCCCCTGTATAAAACCTAGAGTAGACTCTTGCTATTTGGGCAGCAACATTTTTGCCTTGGAAGTTCTAGGCCCATTCTAGGCTTAGTTCTTTTTTCTGTGTTGACAGTCTCAGACCCGTAACCTACCGCTGCACCACTAGGCCTAACCTGCCGCTGCATCAGCAGGCCTAACCTACCGCTACACCAGCAGGCCTAACCTGCCGCTACACCACTAGGCCTAACCTACTGCTGCACCACTAGGCTCAACATGCTGCTGCACCTCTAGGCCTAACCTACCGCTGCATCAGCAGGCCTAACCTGCCGCTGCACCACTAGGCCTAACCTGCCGCTGCACCACTAGGCCTAACCTACCGCTGCACCACTAGGACTAACCCACCGCTGCACCACTAGGCATAACCTACCGCTGCACCAGTAGGCCTAACCTGCCACTGCACCACTAGGCCTAACCTGCCGCTGCACCACTAGGCCTAACCTGCCGCTGCACCACTAGGCCTAACCTGCCGCTGCACCACTAGGCCTAACCTGCCGCTGCACCAGCAGGCTTAACCTACTGCTGCACCACTAGGCCTAACCTACTGCTGCACCACTAGGCCTAACCTACCGCTGCACCAGCAGGCCTAACCTACTGCTGCACCACTAGGCCTAACCTACCGCTGCACCAGCAGGCCTAACCTACCGCTGCACCAGCAGGCCTAACGTACTGCAAACAGGTTCATAGTCCAATAGGTTCAATGTCTGGACAGGTAGGCCTAAATAAGGCTTTAATACCTGGGAGGTTGCTGGTACCACGGCCTATATATAGGCTTATCACATATATTTAGTCCTTTAAAGGCCACAGAGTACTGCACTAATTATGCCCTTTGTCGTCAGGATGCATGAATGCAGCCCTGGCGAGCATCTCACTGAGGCTGCATTCATGCCATGCATCATGCCGACCCTATATGGGGTAGTCATATTCCCAAAGCCAAAGCCTTTGGCAAAGGGTTGGCATTCATCCACCATGACGACAAAGGGCACAATGCATTAATACTATCTTTCCAGTCCTTAGGGAGTGCTCATTTTTTAACAACAGGGGGGGGGGGGGGGCGGTGAGATTTCGCGTGGAGCGTGCAAATTTTTTTCACCCCCCCCCCCTCTAGAGGGGTCAAAATTTTTTTTAAATCGCGCGCGTTCGCGCCCCTTTGTAGCATAGTAACGCGCGGGCTTTTCCCCTCCAAACAGGTTGAATTTTTTTGCCCCCCCCCCCCCAAGAGGGGTCTGAATTTTTTACCCCCCCCCCCCGGTCAAGGGGTCCAAATTTTTTACCCCCCCCCCCCCTGTTGTTAAAAAATGAGCACTCCCTTAGAGGGTTAGGACTAGTCCATACATCTGTATTTAGTGTCAACATTGACTTCGGCTTTGACGGGCGGGGGTCACAGGTGGAGTGACCAATATGACAGTGTATTCCTCAAACATAAGATAAATAGTTGGGGCTGGGCCCAGGGGTTGGGCTGGAGAAAGGTCTATAACGAATGTGGTATGGTTATCCTGTTCTACTGAACTAGGGACCTAAACCCCTTATTATACCCCCCTTATTGCAGGGCCTAAAATCGACAAGAGCTGAAGACAACTGTTTAACCTATACTGAAGAATGGCCTATAGAGTATATTTGAAGCTACAAGGAGGCTGGCGACAAGGGACAAGAATGACATGAGTCAAGTCCTAGACCGAGCCACGACATGGCCAGAGCTCCAAGGGACTGTGGCATTTTAAAATGGACAAATGCCCCACCAAAATTAAACCTCGCCATGCCTTATGTTACAAGGTCTATCGATTCATGTTATATGTAGATTTACCACAAGTGTACCATCATCATAAGTCTATATGTCCCTGTACTGGTGGCCATGTTGACACACATCATACCTCATCTACCTAGCCCTCCCTACCCTGTACCCCCCCCCCCCCCCCCCCACACACACAGTGTCAGTGGTCACGGCTGGCTGCCCCTGCCACCTCCACACCCCACCACCACCCACCATCACGGTTATACATCCACCCCCTGCCCCACACCAAAACAAATCTACATCTCCCTCCTCCCCAAGGCACAACCCCGACCTGCCCGACCCCACATACAGCAGATATGTAGGGTTCTGTCCGTGTGTATCGTGTATCTGCACGTGTGTGAGTGTGTATTCCGCGTGTGGCAGGGTCTGGGCAGGTTTTGACAACAGAAGGCGGCGGTGGGGGTGGCGCAGTACACACCCTAAAAAACACACACACTCACCGCCCTTCCTGCCCTCCATACACAACATCCAGGCCATCCCAGGCTAAATCCCGCCTATATCCGTGCGGCACCGGGTCTCCTGTACCCTGTCTGTTAATAACGTGAAGAACAGAAGCCTACTTACCTAACAAACAGGCTAAATCCACGCACAAAGGCTTTAAACTCACGCACTATCCGCCATTTTGCCCGGAGTGGCGTCCGTAACGGTTCCCCGGATGACGGCCTCGTTTGGTGACAGTGCGTGGTGTGTGCGGACGGCGCCAGGTGGCGGCATCGGCCGGCCGGGGGGGGGGGGGACCCCGGGGGGACGGGGGGTATTTTGGGGTTTCTTCACTATTTCTGTACCTCAACTGCATGTATTTATAGAGAAATGCTGGCAAATCTTATATTGGGCCAGATTTTTAACTTATCTATGTATACATGCATTTCTGCTAGGTGTTTTACATATAAGCTTAAGGGAGTGGTCATTTTTTAACAACAGGGGGGGTTGGTGGATTTGGGGGGGGGACCAAAAAAATTTGGACCCCTCTTGAGGGGGGACCAAAAAAAACACCCCTTTTTAGCGGAAAAGCCTGCGCATTATTATAGCTCAAAGGGTTCGGCCGCGCTCAATTTCAACCTGCTGGAGGGGGGGACCAAAAAGATTTCGACCACTCTCGCGGGGGGGACCAAAAAAATTCCGACCCGCTTGCGCGGAAATCCACCAACCCCCCCCTGTTGTTAAAAAATGACCACTCCTTAATGGGATTATAATGACAGGGACATTTTATTCAATTTGCCCATGAGGCTATAACAATCATAACTACATGCAGCATCATAAGAGCCACAGTGAAAAGAAGACTCACTGACATAGCATACCAGTATTGGCACAGCACTGTGATGGATTATGGCCACTGTTGTAATTACAGAATCTTTAAAATTAATCTTGGAAAATATTTAGTCAATATGACCTGGATAATTAAAATGGTCCAAAAAAAATTGTGACCTTAATTTTGGCAACTTTCCGAAATTTCCCTATAAACGGCCAATTTGGCAAGAGAAAAATTCAAAAAACACTTTATGAAGAAAGTGAAATTTCCCTAAAAATAGCCAATAGGTGCAGCATAGCTACAGCATGGGGCAGCCGGGATGCAGTGTGCATGCAGTGTGTGAAACATGAGTGCAGCATGAATGCAGAGCAGATTGTGTCTAGCTTGGATGCAATACATATGCAGCATTGATGCAGTACATATGCAGTAGGGCCTACGGATGCAGTACAGATGCAGCATCTGTGCAGATTGTGTCTAGCTTGGATGCAGCATGAGTGCAACATGGGTGTAGATTGTGTGCAGCATGGGTACATATGGTCTAGTACACAAAGCTGTTACTATGATAATGATATAGCCCTGAATACTAAAATTTTTTGTATATCCAGGGACACGCAGACACACACATAGGCATGAAAATAGCCTTCTCTTTTATATAGCTACCGTAAGTCAGATCGCCAGTGCGGCTTATAGGATCAGGCTTATACACAAGTTTTTGCCACTATCGTACAGTACAAGTCACCATAATCAGATGGCCACTGCGGCTTATAGGGCTTTGTGTACTAGATCATATGTACCCATGCTGCACACAATCTTATACGCTAGAACTCTGAAGAGACTGGATATAGCTTTCTGTTAGAAGCATTTAGTTACATGGATGTCAATGTCCAGTATTAGATATATCCATATAGTGCATTGGGGGCTACGATGTTGGACCGCATATCAAAATTGTAATTTGCTTAAAGGTCATATCGTTTGGGTATATGGCAACTCAGGCATAACCACTCTAATAATACTCAAATCACAGTGATATTACAAAAAAAAAGAAACGAAGAAAAAATATGTTTAATTAAATTGAAGAGTTGTATCTTGTTCTAAAGAATCATAACACATCATAGTGGATTTGATAATAATTTATTTTGTTCATGATTCAATTGTAAATACAGAGTTACTAATAAACAGTAAAATATGAAAACAGAAAATAGATGAACCCCGCTGACTCAGCGTGTGTTGGAGTGGGGACCCCCATGCCAGCCGGTGAGACTGTCCATGGAGGCGGGGGTCTGTGCTGGGGGAGCGGCCGCCGGCTCCTGTTCAGCTTCTGGCCGCAACCCTGTCCACGCCTGGTCAACAAACAGCGCAAAGGGGTCAACGTCCTCCTCCTGTGACTTAGAGTCAAAGTCAGCGCCGACGGTCCACAGCGTCTCCAGGTCGTACTTAGCACGGGCCTCCTCCAGGAACAGGTGCACCGCGATGTTACCTGAAGCAGGAAATGGTGTAATGTTACCTACAGCAGGAATGGACAGCACGCATTGTAATGGGGAAATAAGGAACAGGTGCACCGCGATGTTACCTACAGGGGGCAGCACGCATTGTAATGGGGGAAATAAGGAACAGGTGCACCGCGATGTTACCTACAGGGGGCAGCACGTATTGTAATGGGGGAATAAGGAACAGGTGCACCGCGATGTTACCTACAGGGGGCAGCACGCATTGTAATGGGGGAATAAGGAACAGGTGCAGTGCGATGTTACCTACAGGGGGCAGCACGCATTGTAATGGGGAAATAAGGAACAGGTGCAGCGCGATGTTACCTACACCAGGACAGCACGCATTGTAATGGGGGAATAAGGAACAGGTGCAGCGCGATGTTACCTACAGGGGGCAGCACGCATTGTAATGGGGGAATAAGGAACAGGTGCAGCGCGATGTTACCTGCAGGGGGCAGCACGCATTGTAATGGGGGAATAAGGAACAGGTGCACTGCGATGTTACCTACAGGGGGCAGCACGCATTGTAATGGGGGAATAAGGAACAGGTGCAGCGCGATGTTACCTACAGGGGACAGCACGCATTGTAATGGGGGAATAAGGAACAGGTGCACCGCGATGTTACCTACAGGGGACAGCACGCATTGTAATGGGGGAATAAGGAACAGGTGCACCGCGATGTTACCTACAGGGGGCAGCACGCATTGTAATGGGGGAATAAGGAACAGGTGCAGCGCGATGTTACCTACAGGGGACAGCACTGACCATGTTTTATAAGGTCAGTTATTGAAATAAAACTTTTAAGATATAGGCACCTCACTTGATTAATCGAAAAAGTACTGACCATGTAAGCATTTTTCCACCTAAAATTGGCTCAACTGACTTTTCTCAAAGAATTTAGGTCCCTACCAACCTCAGCTTTCATATGATACAAAACATGCCTATGGATGTATACTTAGGGTGCAGGTTATATGAGGGTTTATAATGATAGGTACCAGATCGACATTTACATACTTTCCTCAAATATTCATGCATTACGATTATATCTAATTTAAAATTCTACATTCTACTAAGAATATTTGATGAGCTATTGTTATTACCGTAAAGTACCAAGTATCAGACCCTATGTTTTGGAGATTGGGGGTGCAGGTTAATATACAAGTATTGTACAATATTATTTACGACATCTTAATGCACTGACCTAAGTCTAACGCCATCCAGTCCTTAGTTTGCTCGCCCTCTATTTTCACCGTCTTTGGGTCCCGTCGGGAACGCTTCCGTTTGTACTAGTCAAAGAAAATAATTACATGTATCTCATTATCAATATTTACTGCAAGTCACATCACTGGTATGCCTAGGGGTTGACATTAAAGGATTTACAAACATATCATATAGTCTCACCATGGTACCGGAATAGATATAACTTGATAAATTATGAGAATACTGTGAACTGATGAAATTTACTTTCAGTATTTCAGTTTGTAATTTAGATTATTTTTTTGAATTTCAAAGATTTTGCCTGACAAAATTTGGAATTCCCTGACATGGTAAGAATGTCTGGGATTCTGGTCAGAATACTTATGTTTAATTGACATGTTTCCGTTTGTACTAGTAAGAGAAAAATACCAAATCTATTTCATTTTTAATATTTAGTGCAAGTCACATAACTGGTAAGCCATGGGGTTCAATCTGATATTAAAGAAATAATAATAGAAATGCTGTAGACTGATAAAATTTACTTTCACTTAGTAATTTAGACGTTTGTGATATGAGTATTATTTTGAATTTAAAACATTTTCCCTTACAAAATTTGAAACTCCTTGACATTGCCAGAACACTGTTCCCTGACATTTCCGTGAACTGGAACATCTATTTTTTCTCTGACATTTTCTCTGACGGCGGACTGAAGTTGTGAGATAACGTGGTTACTTACGACCCAGCGCACGAGTTCGGCCATGGCTATGAGATGCCGGGTGGAGCGGCCTGTGACAACGACCATGTGGTCGACATACTTGTAGTCAGCGGGCACAGAAATCACGCAGATGTCGCGTGCATTCTCATCTCTCAGCAGCGTCACAAGCTCATCAATGTCGTAAACACCCGACGTACCTCCTGAAAGAAAACAGTGACCACAGAGTTTAAAAAAGCAGTGTACAAAATAACACATATTTTTTTGTCTTTGATAAAATAATACGTATTGGTACAATTGAATAGTTAGTACCCCAGAACATGTACCGGATAAGTTAGGTTTCTGTCATGGATCCTTTTTTCATAATTGCTCTACATTTACGGTACATAGTAACACATATTTTGACATTTCACTCACTCTCTAAACTAATGGGAAGATGTCTTTGTGGCATCTCTTCGTCTTCATCTTCAAAGTCATGATAGAAGTCTTCGTATTCCTCCTCCTCCTCCAGATCGTCCTCCTCATGGACACTGCCGTCCACGTTAGTGTCGGACAGAGCCGCCCCCGCCAGATCCACCCGGGTCAGCGGGTCGAGCAGGGGCGGGGTCAGCGGGTTGGTGTGGAGCTGGGCGCTGGGACCTGATGCGTGTAAAGACTTGACTGATTTTACATCTGACTCAGAATCTGAGGAGTCAGAGTCAGAGGAGGAAGAGTCAGAGCTAGATGAGGAAGAGTCAGAGCTAGATGAGGAAGAGTCAGAATCTGAGTTGGATGAGTCAGAGCTTGGTGAGCTTCCTTGTTTCTCGTCAGCCCCTGCTGCAGGTTTTGGGGTAGATGTGAAGTCTTTGCTGATTTCCTGAAGCCATGCTTTCAGCTCTGGGTCTGTTTTAATCTGGTCTTGCAGCCCTGGGTCTTCTGGCTGACTGGAGAACGTCCTGATGAACCCTAAAGAACATGATAGTGTCGGGGCTTGACTCCACAATAGGAAAGTTGTATTTAGATGTGTAGAATATGTGTTGGGTAGCAGTGTGCTCCTCTTCACTGTTGCTCCAATTTTGTGAATATGTCTGGGTGGAATATGTTTGGAATAAGTGTCCTTTCCTAATTTGGAGAACAATTTCTCATGGGAATTTTGACATTTTGGCAAATTCCCTTCCTGGTTCAAATTTGCATATTCCGCGTCTTTATACAATTTGCCGCTAGGTGTTTTTTGAAGGCATCCCACGAAATGTAACTGGTGTATATGTATATGTGTATTCCTTCGTCCGATGGAGTCGACGCCACACTTGGAATTGGGAGAATCTGAACGGTGTCTCCCCAACACACTTGCCACTCGTGGATGCCAAAACACTCCCCGACTTTGGAGGGAACATCGCCAAATTCCACTCATAGAACTCATTGTCACTAAGTTTAAAGATTTCCTGTAAATCACATTGACTTTCTCTGTTATCCAGAGAAGAGTGGCATATCTTACAGTGCGTAGTTTATGAATAAATCCTGTTTTTGTTGAATGTCAAAGAAGAAATCACCTAATTTCTCGTGCTGACAGCGATGACCTTGACCTCACCACACAAGTATCGCAATGTCGTAAATTTTCTTCTCACCGCCTTCTCTCCTGCCCTTTATAGAAGGAAATATGAATAATTTTAGGCATTTCATGATACTTGAAATAATATTCCATGATATAATACGTTGATATATTACTCGTTAATATATTTGACATTTGGATGTCGCAAATCCCAAGTTTACATTTAGCAGCAGACGGACCAGAAAAGAAACTTTAAGAGTTTGTCACACGCAAAAGTTGGCCACGTTGGACGTATTCTGACAAATAACCTCCTGAAAGAGGGCCCTCCTGCTTCATTAACGTCGTAGGTAAGTATCTAACTGTCTATCTACTCGGATATAGGTGTAATCTAGCGAGAAACGGAAAGCATGGCGTGGTCTTGAGTTGTGATGAACTCTGGTCTGACTCACTCACCCCACACCCTCACGCCACCCGCAGCCCCCGCCGCAGCCTCAACTCAAGCCGTCAACTTCAAGGCTCACGGTCTCAGCCTCGGCATTTACCTGGCTTTTACCTCAGCACGATATCGCTTCCGTCTACAGACACCAGAGAAGGCCGATAGTGACGTGAAAAAGCCACGAGATGGGCCGAAGACTAATGACCACTTCCTAATTTATTCATAGTTGAATTATTAGTTCATTATAAATGTAATTCCCTTTTAGGGTGTGTTCATTTATTGACTCAGGGTATCTTGGAACCCACGAGTCTTATGTGCCTCCTCTGCAAGACGGACTGTCCAAAATGTACCATCACCCTTTGTCTGCATCACTAGGCCAACAACAAAATCAATTTCACTAAATAAAATATATTGAGGCCCTAGACAAAATATTCATGTACATGCTGGTTCAAGAAATAGAAATATTGAAGGAATTTAAACATGAAAAATACAAGCCTAAAGTTAATGTCCCAAAAAATGCAGAATTCTTCAATTCAGTGGACAACCTACACAGTACATGGGCCGAAGGACAAAATTATAAAAAAGTCTGGAGACACTTTTCGTCAGATATCTATAGACGCTCACACCGCGGACAAAGGCTAGAAAGTAAAAGTAGTATCTGTACCACACGCTGCCCCAAAACAGAGATCGTATCGCTGGTGACGCTCCAATCGACTTGCTTTTCGGCCAAGACATAAAACTGTGGTTACGCGCCACAGGGCTCTGATGCCCACAGCCAACTGCTTGCCAAGACGCACTTGCTCGCCCACACCCACCGGCTCGCCCACACCCACCGACTTACTCACACCCACCGGCTCTCCCACACCCACCTGCTCAACTGAAATATGATAATATACTAGTGTGACACAAGGTTCGAGGGTAGGTTTGATGCTGTCAGAATTGACAAATAATTCATTGTTCCTGAAATAATATCGATTCAGTTCATCAATTGAATCACTTTATCACCCTGACCCTGAGTGATTTGTGATGTTAATCACACGGTCAATCTTTAGTTACAGGGGAGAGGCCTAAAAAATATCAATTATTTTTATAGCAGAAAAGCCAGCGTGTTACCCTATAGTTAAAAGGGGGGAGCATTTTTTCGGTTTATGCTACTGTAAACGTACATATTTTCGCAGAATTGAAATATCCGTGAAAACATGTACAGAGCGAATATTTACACAGTAAATCCGAGAATTCAAATATACATTTACAGTAGGTAAAAGATTTTGACCCATCAACCCGGGGGTGGGGGTGAAATAAATTTTGTGCGCTCCACGTGAAAATGCAGCACCTCCCCCCCCCCATGTTGTTAAAAATGATCACTCCCTTACCATACTATAGGCTAGCCGAAGATCACCTTTTGCATACATATAGTAGTCATCACAGACTTGTATGGTTTCCATTCTAGGACAAGATGGCGTCCATCCTGTGGTTACCGTTGGTGTTTGCGTCATGCAGCGGTGTCCTCTACTGGCTGTCTATGAGTCTACCTGCCCTGCCAACTGAAGGTCTCTCTGTCAATAGGTAAGTGCCAAATGAAGGTCTGTTTGTTAGTAGGTGTGTGCCAACTGAAGGGCTGTGTCAAAAGGTGTGTGCCAACTGAAGGTCTGTGTCAAAAGGTGTGTGCCAATTGAAGGTCTGTGTTAATCACATCCACCATCTAAATATCTCTTAATGGAGAAAGGTGTAAAGTCTCCAAAGTCTACTTATCCCCCTCAAGAAAAAAAGAAAGAAAAATAAGTCATCCCCCCTCCTGCCAAATCACCAAATTCTACAAAAGGGCCAAGTTTTGTCCAAAGTTCAAATTGATCGCCCCCCAACCCTTCCCAAAAGCACTCACCCCCGCCCCACTCTGCAGTATAGTATGAAAGAGTAATCAAACGCTCTCAAAAGCCAGACGTGGCCAACTCCTCAGGTACTCGCAGACTGTGGCTCAGAGAAAGCCACTACCCAGAGCCTCTTGAGGCCAAAGAAACCCAACTTGTGTTGCGGTAACATGGCTCAAAAAGGTAGGGTAGGGAGGTCACTTTTTTTCCGCTTTTTTTTAAACCAAATATTTTTATAGTGATTTGGTCAACTTCATACATTTTTTTTGTCAAATTTAGATCTTAAAACCACATTTTGCCACAAAATGTCCCCAAAAACGTTAGGGTCGGGCCAAAAAAATAGTAGATTGGGATACAGGAACCTAACAAAACAAACAATTTAGGCCTGAGGCATGTAGCATGTAATTAGCTGCTGCAGCCTGGTGGTATCTCAGACACAGAGTTGTTAGCCCCCAGCTGTGTGCAGACAGAGTCACAGAGCTAGGCTGAAAAACACCAATAAGGCTCCAGCAGCAAAGTCATACCTAGCCTCTACATAACAGGCAGTGTGCCCTGCTATGGTTAGAGTCTACCTAAGGACAATCTCCACACAACTCCTATCTACAAGTAGCCTACACTGGGCCAGCTTGTGTAGTGAATTCCCAGCCTTTCAATACGGTATCAAAGTAGCCTAGAACAGACTGCGGTCAGGCACCCTCTGGTGGGTGGGGGGAGAACTACAATGTGCACAGGAGATGTTACTATGGGTGAGTTGGAACCAGCTTGTAGTAAATGTAGTAGGGAATACTAAGATGGGGCCTGTTAGGGTGTAACAGACCCAAGCTGGGCCACTCTCAGTTTATTGTTATCATCACTGGCATATATACCCTGGTCAATATATATATGTATGCTGGAACTTCATTTCTCTAATACCCAACTAATCAATTCGCAAATAAATATATATAAACAAGAGGAGAGCTTATTTTCTAAGGGTTTTTCGTTTCCCTATGCCTATTTATTGGCACGATTCCATGAATGCAGCCTTGGCGAGTAACTCGTAGGTGCTACCTTAACGCATCACAACAACCCTATGCCTCTGGGATCGACACATCCTAGAAGGGTCAAGGAGGTACTGCACCAACCAGTTACATTATCTGTTGCATTGTAACATCATGATAACAGATACACATGAAGCCTTGCTCTCCCAGGACAATGAAGCAGACTTAGAGGATAGTGTGACATGTGGTGCCCCCTGGTGGATGTAAGAGGGAACTAGAGATATAGGATGCCATTTACTTGATAGGAGACACTCAGCCCCCCCCCCTGCCCCTACTCAGTGCCTCCTGGTAGAGATAACACTGGGGTCTGGTTACTGTGTGAGGGTGCAGGCCACTCAGTGTGCAACTCTGGCTGCCACAGGCTGGCAAGGTGGCATCATGTGCCAAGAGTTCTGACCCATAGGAGTAATGAAATGGTACTATTTTATTTGTTTTCTCACAAACTGAAATGGCAGAAGTTCAGAATTTAAAAAAATATTTTTTCAAGAACCTTACAATGATACAAAGAAAATAAAGTTGCTATAGTTAGCAAATGTAAAAGTGATACAACTAATATCCACAGCAGAGAGAAAGTACACCTGCAATGAAATATGTTATATATAATATGTGTTATAACAGATGTACTTCCTGACATATATGTTCTTATACTAGATTCTACTAAAACCTAGAATACCCAGTCCATCATTATATGGTTAGTTGAAGCATATGCACACTCCTGAGAAAACAGTGAGGTGATGCTGAAAAGTTTTCTAATATTGACATGATTTGCAGTGTATTTAGAACTTCTCAGCAATACAATGAGAAATAGAGTTGTACTGTAAACCTTTAAATTGGATACCATTAACATTCACAGAGCTGAGCAGTAGTTTGATAACTTGATGTACAGAGCAATGGTGTGTAGTGTAAGCCGTAGAGCAGTAACTAGACTTGTGGTGTATAGTCTAAGACTTAGGCTATAGACCAAGACTAGGTATCCCAGCAGTCCCAGCGGCCCACTTCCTGCCCCATAGCTGGTTGCTGGAGGTGCTGAGTGCAGAGTTGTTGTGTTGGGAACCAGCCAAGTTTAGGTCTAAGACGGGTGTCCTTTATACAACGGTGCACATGGCCTTTGTAAACCGGCACGTCCGGTCAGCAAAAACAACACCATTCTCTGCACTCTTGTCCCCCCACCCCCCACTTCCACCCCATCCCTGCCTGCATATTCCCTCCCTTTCTTCCTTTCCTTAAGGCTTTCCTTGTGTCTTTCCTTTTCTTTCTGTCTGTCTGTCATTTCTCTCTGTCCTTCCTTCCTTCCTTCCTTCCTTCCTTCCTTCCTTCCTTCCTTCCTTCCTTCCTTCCTTCCTTCCTTCCTTCCTTCCTTCCTTCCTTCCTTCCTTCCTTCCTTTCCTCCTTCTTCCTTCCTTCCTTCCTTCCTTCCTTCCTTCCTTCCTCGTTCCTTCCTCGTTCCTTCCTTCCTTCCTTCCTTCCTTCCTTCCTTCCTTCCTTCCTTCCTTCCTTCCTTCCCTCCCTCCCTCCCTCCCTCCCTTCCTTCCTTCCTTATTCGTTCTTCCTCCCTCCCTCCCTCCCTCCCTCCCTCCCTCCCTCCCTTCCTTCCTTCCTTATTCCTTCTTCCTTCCTTCCTCCCTTCCTTCCTTCCTTCCTTCCTCCCTCCCTTCATTCTTTCCCTTACTTTCCCTTCCTGGGCTCCCCACCTTCCCTTCATCCATTACAAACAAATTTGAAACTTCGAAACCTGATTTGACAATGATACTTACCACTTTTGAAAACTGAAATGAGCTAAAATTGATTCATTCATTCAACCATTTACCCCTTCCTGACTGACTGACTGATAAGATGGTTATGGATTACCGTAAAACTTCGCTTGTAAGTCGATTTTTATTTGGGATTTCCATTGGCTATAAGTTTTTTTTACCTAAAAAGTCCAATTCGACTTATAAGTGATGTTTTGAAAAAATATAAAGTTTTCAGGGGCCTAAAAATATTAATTCTAAATACTGTAATTTACACCATTTTTTCGAGGATTCTTTCCCCCTGGGCCCCAAGTAGGGGCTTGTCATACATAATAAGCGCAGAATATCATAAATAATACTCAAATTGGCAAGACAAAGGGTAGCCTACTTTAGGGGGGTCTGGGGTGGGGTCTAGCCCCCTAAAAATTCTCAAACTCCAATTCGACCTTTTTTTCCTCAAAATTGCAATTTGACCTATAAGTGAGGTTGACCTATAAGCGAGGTGTTACGGTATTTCAACTTAAAAAGTGGCTGTGATGTAATTTGAAATCGTGAAAAAGCAATACCACATCTACTTTTGCAGTAATTCCTACACTTGTGCTGCAAATTCTTGATAATAGAATTCAGCTAATTTCCTACAGTAAATTGAGCAACATCTTAGGTTTTCCTACTCTTTGTTGACAAGGGAGTGGCAACTGACCACTATAAAACCACATTGTTCAGCACTGTGTTGTAGGTCACCCGACCGACCATATCAAAACAGGGCCGGACCTACGCTTTTTTTTAAATGCAATTTTGAAAAAATGTTTACCCTTTTTTGGTCAATTTTAGGGTACTTATGTTTAAAAAAAACAAAAAAAACAAAAAAAAAAACAATCCAACCTATCGACTCTACATTTTCCTCCTATGTTACCTGAAACAAACTTTTTTTTTTTTTTGCCTCATGTGGTTAAGTCTTCCTGTATATCACACTATACCCCATTCTTGTGTGTTTTCAGCGCAGTGTTGCGGTTACATGGTTAAGTCTATATCATACTACAGTCCCTTGTTGTGTTTGCAGCACGGCGTTGCGGTTACTTGGTTAAGTCTATATCATCCCTTATTGTGTTTTCAGTGCAGCGTTGCGGTTACATGGTTAAGTCTATATCATACTAAAGTCCCTTGTCATGTTTACAGCATGGTGTTGCGGTTAAATGGTTAAGTCTATATCATACTAAAGTCCCTTGTTGTGTTTGCAGCACGGCGTTAAAGTTCCCGTCCACCCTGGAGGAGCTGCAGGCGCTGGCCGTCCTGCTGGAGCACTACCGCCTGCACCACATGTCCTACGTGCTCGCCCTCTACAGCACCGCCTACCTCTTCAAGCAGGCCTTCGCCATACCCGGCTCCATCTTTCTGGTAAGGCCTTAAAGAAGTTGTTTTCTGATAAAATGGCCAAAAATAAATAGGGTGGATAGGTCCCTTCTTATTATTTTTACCAATTCTTTTTAGTAAAAAAATGTAATCTTTAAAACATTAGAGTCGCCCCCTAACACAAAGGGTCTGTTGAGATACTGGAACATAATATTTTTTTAGGCATAAGTATCAGGAGTTTACATATAAATGGTTCTATGATAGAGGGAGGCAAGTAAGGATGTAAAAGGATGCCACTTTTCCTACTTTCGCAGGAATTCCTACTATTTCACTGCTGTAAGAAATTATGTAAATTTCCTACAAATTGTTGACCAAACTCTCAAGATTTCCTGCCTTTTGTCGACTAGTGAGTTGCGTCTGGTCAGCATGATGCATCAATGCAGCCCTGTTAGAGTCATGAGTCGGTGCTGTATTGATGCATCATGCTGAATAGAACATCTGTCTATTTATATGCCATGTAGGATTATGGGCTCTCCTGTGGCCAGATAATTAATATACTGTGATTAAAATGGCCAGCAGTAGTATCAATAATGACTTAATACCTAACTAATGACTGTTACAGAACCTGCTGGGGGGTGCACTGTTCGGGCAGTGGGTCGGCTTCTTCCTGACCTGCCTGCTCAGCGCTAGTGGCGCCACCTTCTGTTTCCTGTTGGCCAAGGTGTGCGGCCGCTCCTACATCGTCAAGTACTTCCCTGACAAACTGCAGTTCATCAACGCCAAGGTAGTGTGCCGCTATGAAGAATACCACAGACTGTTTTATAGGGCTTTACTTTATAGAAGTAGTTCATTTGGCAACATAATATTAAGATGACAAGTCTGCAATACATATATATTTCCTTCCAGTAAATCACACATCTGTATTTTAAGAAGCTTGGCTTATAGAATCTTCCGAAAGTCCTAGGTGCTGCATACATGCAAGTTAGGTGTATACGCAAAAATCTACGGTAGGCATATGGTGCAGTAATTCACAAAAGAAAAATCAAAATTATTTTTAAGGTTTCTTTACCATGTTTCTAGAAATTATCCCTACCTCTACAATGACAATGTAATACAATACAAACATGTAACTTGCAGCCTTTGTTGTTGTTGTACAGATAGAGCAGAATGCAGACAGCCTGTTCTTCTTCCTCATGTTCCTGCGCCTGTTCCCCATGACACCAAACTGGTTCCTCAACATGGCCTCTCCCATCTGCGGCGTCCCCGCTCACCTCTTCTTCCTCTCCGTCTTCTTTGGTTAGTTTGAGATAACACATTTAAATGAAGTAGATTCAATCTGTAATGTAATAGAAGAAAAGAACAAATATTATCTGTGAATTCAATCTACATACTGCCAAATCCCAACACCTCAGCTCAAATATTGCACAGGAAGCTACACAAACCCAGGATTATATAACCAGCAAAGTACATTGTCTAGTACATTATATATTTGAGTTTGAATCATTAATCCGAGTAACAACATATATAAGAACACATGTCAAAGGAGTCGTCCAGGCAGAAAGTGTCTAATGATGCTAACGTTCAATAAAAGATTCAATTTAATTAACATCACATACATTCCCATTGTGGACAATAATGGCTTTTTAATCATAGCAAGTTGCCTAAATAAATAAATGACTTTTCAATTCACCTCAAAGTTACCACTGTAACAGCTACACTGCTGTAATTTCTATCAAAAAGTAGCTCAATCCCTGATACTTTCTCATGTCTGATTGCAGGGCTGATGCCGTACAACTTCATCAGTGTGCAGACCGGCTGTCTGCTGTCTCAACTCACCTCCATGGACAAGGTCTTCACCCCCTGGACCATGCTCAAACTGTTTGCCATGGCAACCGCTGCGCTGGTTCCCGGTTTGTGTATAAAGAAGTACCAGGAGTACCGTAGTACCAAGAAGCGCCACCAGGAGGAGGCCAGAGAGCAGGCTGCGGCAGCGGCAGCACAGTCCGCCCAGAAGGTGGAGGTACGCAGCACTAAGGCAAGGAAACGGTTAGCCTTCCAAGCACGCTCTAAAAGTACAGACGAGTACCGAGGAGGGGAGGTAGACCCTGACTTCTACAACATGCTGGTCGACCAGCATTACGCCGTGAGACAAAAAATGCAACAAGTGGCGGAGGAGAAACTAAGTGAAGCTCATACTGGCTACTCTGACAGGACAGTTGAGGATCAGGAACAAATAGCAGAGGAAAGTATTAAAGAATCTGAAATCATTGATGACAATGGCTTGCAAGAAGGCAAGGTCATGTCTAGAGAAACCAGCACTCCTGTAAGAACTAATGAAATAGACATTGATGCAACCAACAATAAATCAGACCGTGTGGAAGAATTATTAGAGTTAGAACCACAGTGGGTAGAGGAGCTACAATTCTCAGCAACAGCTGAAACAAACTCAGATGAGGAGAGTAGTCCCAAACATGAAGAGCCATCAAATTCTGATACTGAGGGCCAAAAACAGTCCAAACTTAATAGACAGCGCATTGATGATGTAGAAAGGGAGAGGAAGGATGAAGCATCTGCAGTCAGAATATCAAATGGACAGGTAGAAGAAGTGGTGCCAGATGATGACAACAAGGACCTGAGTGACACTTTACAAGATCAGGAAATTGTAGTAGATAACAAAGTAGAATTCTGTGAGGACCTTCCAGCTGAGGAAAAACTTGTTAGCCAGACTCTAGAAGCGGCAGTAACAGAGAAGGATGACATTCCTTCAGAAAATAAACTTTGTGAGAACCAAGGGGATAGGGCCCTTTCAGCTGAGCAAAAATTAGCCACAGCTTCTGAAGAACCAGTAGATGCAGAACTGAAAACCAAAGATGAAGTGCCTGCATCAACAACACCACAAGATGATGACATTTCTACAAAAACTGAACCTCAGCAGGAACAAGGTGTTACAGCTCCATCAGCTCAGCAAGAATTATCAACAGAACCTTCTGAGGTAGATGAGGAAACTAAGTCTACAGAAGTATCAGCTGACATGGCATCAGCAGCAGCAGTACAAAATGGTGCTAAAGCTGGTGAGGAGGTGACTCCATCACCGGCAGCACAACTTGATGACTTTCCTACCGAATCTGAACCTCAACAGGAGCAAGTTGTTACAGCTCCATCAGCTCAGCAAGAATTATCAACAGAGCCTTCTGAGGTAGATCTAGATGAGGAAAGTGAGTCTATAGAAGTAGCAGCTGACATGGCATCAGCAGCAGCAGTACAAAATGGTGCTAAAGCTGGTGAGGAGGTGACTCCATCACCGGCAGCACAACTTGATGACTTTCCTACCGAATCTGAACCTCAACAGGAGCAAGTTGTCAGAGCTCCATCAGCTCAGCAAGAATTGCCATCAGTCCCTTCTGAGGTGGCAGTGGATGAGAGAACTAAGTCTAATGAAGAAGTAGCTGCCATGGCATCAGCAGCAGCAGCACAAAGTGATGACTTTTCTACAGAAGCTGCAGCTGAGATGGAGCAGGCTCCATCAACTCAGCCAGAGTTGTCAGCACGGCAATCGTCTGAGCTGGCAGACATTGAAGAACCTAAAACCAAAGTGGATATCTTTGACACAGATTCAGTAGCAGCAAAAAGTGAAGATGTGATTCCCGCAGGAGTGGAACCTGATGAGGAGGAAATGTGCAAGGCTACATTAGCACAGCATGAAGTGCTAACAGAACCTACTGAGGTGGATGGAGTAGCAACATCTGAAACCAAAGAGGCACTGACTGACCTATCATCATCAACACATGGAGATTGTACAGAGGTTGTCAAGGCTCCGGTCAGCAAACCTGATGTAGAGGATGGTGCTAACAAGGGTGACAAAATACCTGAAGATTTACCGGCGTTAAATACAAACAATGCTCAAGAGGTGGAGTTAGAACGCAAGGCTGAGAATGTAGATGGCAAGGTTGGTGAGGGTGTGGTGCAGGATGCTGCAGGAGGTGTTCAGGGAGAGGGAGGGATGACATCTGTAGCTACCAATGGTGAACACAGTGCGACACAAAGTGCCTTCAAGGAAGCAGAACCTGCACCCAACGGTGCTGACTGCCAAGACAACCAAGACGCCAAGGGTGCCAAATCACCAAGTGCAAAGCTTAATGGAGAGAGCCTAACTGAGGATAAGACTGAACAAAGTGCATCAGGCGCAGCAGCTAGAACTGTGATTGGTACCAGCGCTGCTGACAGCAACTCGCAATGATAGCGATACAAGTCATAGAGATTGTTGTGCCCAACTAAGTCTTGGATTATACTTCTATAAGTGATTGTAATTTATTGGTCCCTGCTATTGCCCTATTAATGATATTAAGATGTAACTGGTATTGTTATATTGTCACAGGTTATTCAGACCATTGTTTATATTGATGACAACAAATATATACTTGTATATATATTTTACTGGTGAAACACGTAGTGGATAGATCACATGTGCCTCTCGCGTTACATATCTATACACTACATCCTGTTAAATTTGGAAATCAGATGTAAAAATGACACTCATGCTTTTAACATTTCATTTAGAATTTGTCTATGTCATTTTCACATATATGTGTGGCAGTAATGATGTGGAAATTACTGATCAAAATTTCTTAAGGTTTTAAACAAATGCTTTGGTGAAGGAAAATGTTGTATGGTTGAATTTTGTGTGAGACATGTGGTTAGAATAAAATTGGTATATTTTATAGTTTTATACATCATATATAGATAATATATATTATAACTCCATCATATATTTAGCCTCAGCTTGAAATGAATTATGATTTATCATACTGTATTCATGTTGTCTGCCTTGCCCTGTGTAGAGGGTTGTGAATACCGGTGTAATGTTAATTATTATATGGGGCGACGGGTTATAGGGCAGTGGGTCAGAGTGCCTCAGAGACATTGGTTTACGAGGGTTGTTTGACTAGTTGCTTTATATCTGTAAAGATGACATGTTGCATTAGTGCAACATTTGTTGTCATAGTGTACTAAGGCAGTAACTCATTAGTGCATCATTAGTGCATTATCAATTCATGCGAACCCTTAGAATGCATCATGATGACAAAGGGTATGATGCATTAAATCACTTTGCCGTCCAGATAGTTAAGGAAAATCCAATCAAAACCAGTGACTTCAATGCTATAAGGGAAGTGTGCTCATTACATGATATGAGATGAGATTCAACCTAATATTGATGAATAGAAATATTTATGTTAATCAAGAAATGAAGACATTGCCATATAGATGTAGATGTACCTAAAGGTGTGTGACCCTTGAAGTCAGACTGAGATAAGTGACAGTGTTGTATAAGCAGTAGATGAGTGACAGTTGTATTACCGTAAATTCTCGCGTGGAAGCTGTGGCTAGTACGCAAGTCAGATTGCCAGTGCGGCTTATAGGATCGGCCTAGAGTTGGGGTCTGCTTTAGATGTCTAATACTTTAAATATATGCTACAGGAATAAAACCGCCATAATCAGATGTGAGGCTATAGGATTCTCCAAAATTAGGGGGGTGGCTTTAGGGATATTGAGAGGGCTCTGCCCTGTACCATTTGACACATTCACATCTTTAATGGCGTATTATTAAAATGCCTCATTTGTGTGGTACATCTGTGTGTCCATGGCACATTGGCAGTATTCACAATATCCATGTTTTTTTTATAGTTAAAGTACCTTTTGAATGAGAAAATTGGCGCAATGTCAAAAATCCTGTTAAAATCTCTACAGCTTATACACGAGCGAGGCTTCTGCACAAGAATTTACGGTATTAGTAGAAAGCTCCCACCGTGTGCCTTGTATGTAATCCATGTGATGTCTCATAAAGCAAAGAGGGAGACGGTTATGATTAAGGATGTTGCGTTTAGGTGCCGGATTTTAAATAAGCACTTGTCTTGCATAAGCGCTGGGACTATAGGGGTTTTCAGAATGTCCTAAAGCTCTAAAGTAGAACCTTGAATAAGTGCCGCCTGTCTTGTATAAGCGGCAGGGGTATATAAGGCTCCAAATCTATAAGCGCTAGGGTGCTAAGTCGCAACGGTGCTGGAATGCTTAATATGACTGGACTTGTGATTTGAGAGGAAATCATGGTTATCATGTGATGAGATTACCACACATGACATTCACCGGTACCCAGATACACTATATGCCTTATGGAGACAATGTTATAAACTTCAATTTTTAAATTTAGTAAAGGATCTTTTGCATAGATGGTTACAAAATATATTCACTGTCTAGTCCTCATAAAAATATATCGGTGCTATCTCTTATACTGGACTTAGAGCCCTTCAAGAATGTCCTTCATGATGCATCAATACAGTTCTCTGTCACACGAAGATGTGAAAAGCAGTAACAAAATTTTAAAATCTGAAAATAAGGGGGGCGCTTGTTACGTTGAATATGGTAAAAACTTACAGAGCATTAACTGTGTTCTGTGTGTGAACTGACACAGTGCTATAAATAATGTTACTACGGTAGTGGGTTTCATGACTGCATGTGCTACCAGAACCCAGGACAGTTTAGGTATTGTTAAAAATCTAATAATGTTAATGAAGAGATTGACATAATGGATTAGTCAATGAAGATATGTTTGTTTGATTTTGTGAAAAAATCCATTATCACCCTCATGTTGTTGTATATGTTAATGATTGTGTACTACTAAATTAGTTCATGTACTGTGTTAGCGAGTGTCAATTGTTATATGTATCAGTTGAAGAGTGCAAAGTAACAGCAGCAGAAACGCCACTTCCCTGCTTGTTAAGACATTTCAACTTTTCCCTAGGATTTCTACATCAAACAATGTAAATTTCATATACTAGAAAATTTACCAAAACTCTAACCCTCAAATGAAGTGTTCCGGAAGACATTGTTGACTGAAACCCAAGAAAATATTAGCTATTAGAATGTGTGTACGGCTTGTACTTACAACACCAGCTAACCTGATCAAAATACAGTTTTGAAATGTAAGCGCCGTAATTCAACGTCAACCGCATATTTGCAAAACTTTAATATTCCCCCCAGGACTCAATTTATCCCCAAATTAAAAGAAAAGAAATACATAATATATATATAATTCAAAAAGGCAGTTTCTGTGCAAAATGGTTTTTGATGACCAGGTCAATATTAATGGTGATTGAATTGATGCCAAAGTGTTGTATTGTCATGTAAACATGTTTTAGAGTCTGTGTGATATAAGGGTATAAACATGTTTTGAGATATGATACATAAACAGGTGATGAAATGCTTTAAATGTAATATTTCCATGATTGGCACATGCAACATGTTTTGTGTCTTTAACAAATGCATAATATGAGCAAATCTATCACCCAAAGTTACAAAGGCTATACTTGACATTTGTACCGATTCCCACCCTATATAGTAATATACTGATGTGAAGTGGAAATAAATACTAATTTATTTATACACATTGTGTTGTTTTGTGCAATAGGCATTTTGAGTAAATTTAATTTTATTATGTATGATTTACATAGTTACATAGTACAATTCACTTTTAATGTATGCATGGGAATTAAAAATTGTACCTTTTAAGTAATTCTACAATACTATGAAATACACAGACCATGTTGTACAGACTTAGAAAGGCCGCTTTTTAGCTTTCCGGCTAGTTTGGCAGCAGCGGCCGTTTTCAGTTTGACTTAGATACAGGGATGAAAGTCTTCAAGTTTTTTTTAAATCAAAAAAATATAATCAGGATTAGGATATATTTGATAATTACTCAATATAAACTCAAACAAACTTATTTTGTTTGTGTAATCCTATGAAAAGACAGCAGAATCATCACTGGTTCATCCTCAGTGGTCCTACCCATACATAGACAGGCTACACCACACTGATCTCAGTGTCAAGTTTTTCTCAAGTTAACTTGAGAAACCTTGAAGCCCTCTCTCTCCTCTATAGTCCTATGCATTTACACTCTTCACATGAGGCTTAGCCACTGAAACTAAGGTGCTATGCATGGAGAGTGTATGGACAGATTTCTCATTCTCCTCAGCAGGAGATAACGTCCATGATCACATGGACATGACAAATGCTTCTCCTCAGCAGGAGATGACGTCCAGGAGAATATAGACATGACAAATCCTGCTGCACAGCACTAGATTTATATGTGTCTATAGATGCATAAACATTCATATGCTCTATAATGTAGTTGTGAGGTATGTTATATCTTCAAGTTTTTTTGACATAGTCGACTTTCATCCCTGTAGATACCTTGTAGCCCACTTCAAGTCATAGTGTGGCATTTAGAATTTGCGTATAAGGGTATTGCCTGTGCTAAAAATAATACTGTAACTGAGGCTATAGGTCCAGAAACAATATGTGCTACAATGGACCAGTTCGAGTATGAATATTCCAAATTTTCCTGGTGGTGGGGGGAGGGGGGCTGGTAAATTGAGGTTACAATTGCGGGACATATCCTAAAATACGGTCATCAGCACGTATCACCTTCGTTTATTATTTATAAGGGGGGGGGCTCGGTCACGGTTGTTTTTCCTGAGATGACAATTTTCCCCCCTCCCCTCCCCTCCCCAGCAGTAAGCCAGAATTATACTCGATCCCAACCCCCCCATGTTCGGTTTTTGAAAAATATCTGCCCCAATAATTGCATGTTTGCGTGGAATCACGGGTGGTCACGAGTTACTAAATGGACCCCACTGAGGGCCTGTTTATAATCATTATGACTCACCAAGCCCACACCCCCCCCCCCCCCCCCAGCTGACAATAAATGACTGCTTATTGCTTCAGTTAAAAATGTCACCCATAAATGCAATGTTGCCAAGTAACGAAAAACTCTTAATGCACTACAGGTGTACTATATAGGCTACACTATCTTATCCTCTATATCAAGTTGCTCAAAGTTCGACATTATCAACTTTAGTCCTCCCTGTGCAATCTTGCAGTCCGCTATCACTCGATAAGATGAGGAGGAGCGGTCTGTCTCTGACTAAGTTAGTTATATATACTGTAGGTACAAGGATGTAACATAGCCACATGTCACCCACACATGTCACAATGTCACCACACATGTCACCCACACATGTCACCACAAAAGTCGCCCACACATGTCTCTCACACACGTCACCCACACATGTCACCCACACTTGTTTACCCACACATCACCCCCACACGTCACCCACACATGTCACCCAAAAACTGACCCACCCATGTCACCTACACATGTAACAATGCTGGACAATGCTACATGCACCGTTATGTTAAAGATGGCGACCTACACAGAGTTACCACCCACAGATCAATATTTATTGATGGTTAGGGGGCGTACACCTACAGCCTGAAGTAGTTTGAATACACTATTGAAGAACACCATGGAGGTTCGTGGAATAAATTATGAAGTAGCCATCTTCAACGCTGCTGGCATTCCTATTCATGCCAAGCTAACACATTCAGAGAATAAGAACTGGGTTATTACCCATGTCGTCCACCCAAAGGGGTTCGCTGCCTTTGACCTGCAGCTAGGAGGGCAAACCACCTTACAGGTCGCGCGACGCAAGGTTTCGAAGATGGGATGGGAGGCACCAGAATGCTTCTACACATTTACAAATAGGACTGCATTGGTTGTACAAGACACAGGCTGCGGGCTGAATATTGGTCAAAGGGGGATACAAGAATCATGGACAGAATCCAGAACCATTGATATTGAAGGTTAGTTATAAATCACTATAGGGATTAAGATTGGCCAACCTGTAACATGTACGGCAACATTAACATTTCTCTAGGGCCACAAAAAAAAGAGAAGGTTGGTTTCCGGTAACATGGTCTGACAAGCTAGGCACGGCCGGCCGATTTTTAATTTTCACCTTTTTAGGGCCCGGTTTTAGAGTTTTCACCATAAAATCCTTATATTGTCCGATTTACGAACCGACAATAAAAAGGGGTACCCGGCCCTGTTTTGCTAGACCCGTTCGGGTGACCAGAAACACATCTTTTTCTTTTTGGCCTAGACACATCTTCACCTCTCTACTGTGGCGTTAACCCTTTAGGAACAGCACAGTGCTTTAATGTGCTGCACCCCTTGTTATCATGCTCTGTATATTCATTTCCCTGCTACATAGCCCATGCTCCTATCTATGCAAAAGATAGAGGTCAAAATTATTATTTATAATCTCTTCATTTGCATTTTCTCATTGTATTTCAGGATATGGACCATTCCGGTTTAATGATGAACTGAACCCATCATGGTAAGTTAGGGGCAGAATATCTGTCGATATATTTACTTATTTAAATTGCTCAGCATAATTATAGACTCTAAACACGAAGGTCATGCATCATTTCTTTCACTGAGTTGGGTGGAAGTCCTTCTCGGCCCAATAATTATGTATCGTTCTTAAAATCAGGTATATAACCAAGAAAAACGGTGCACTACATGTAGTAATGTAATAAGAGACATCTGATTTTTCTCTCCCGCCCTCCCTCTAAGTTTTGTGATTTCCCCTCATTTTCTTCCGGAGGTGAGAAATAAATCCAGATGCCCCAGGGACAGTCTATGAGTGTAAAGAGATGCATATTCTAAGGGTTTTTTCATGAACAATCCGTAATGTTTAAGTGTAGTAGACATGATAACCTAAATAGGTCTGTAAATAACTCTCGTCAGGACATACTCCCACTGGAGCGTGGACAAGAAAATCTTTCCAATCTTAAATTCAATTTATTTAAGATTATCTATGGAGGATTGAAGGCATTTAGTATACATGATCGACATAAGGTGCCGCCACCCATTTTTAATTTTTTTTTATCCTTATTCATTTATTGTTGGTAATATTATTGTATTATATCTGGGGCTCTGCCCCGAACCCTCTTTTCTTTTTTTCTTTCTTTGTTGAAACTGATATCAAACTATGGACAACTATGGATAATACAGTGGTGTCACCTGGTGTTTGGAATCTTCAATCTAAGAGATTGTAAAACTTGTAAGATTGGCCTTTTTATGAATGGTAAGATTTTCTTGTCCACGCTCCTACGGCAGTGTATCCACTTGTATGTAAAGCTCACCAGGACATATTCCCATTGGAGCATGGACAAGATAATCTTTACTTGTGTGTAAAGAACCCCCAAAATAATGACAAAGCTAATTTTTTCACCCTGTCTTGCAAGAGGAAACAGCCCTCTGATCATTCAATTGGACCGTTTAATTTGAGAATTGTCATGATTTGAATTAATACAAAACTGTGATACATGAATGTCATCGTTAACAGTAATCAATTATGTAAATGATTTCTATTGCATACAGGACCAAAGAGAGAGAGAGAGAGAGAGAGAGAGAGAGAGAGAGAGAGAGAGAGAGAGTGAGAGAGAGTGAGAGAAGGAGACAGACAGACAGAGATATACAGACGGATAGAGCCAGACAGTCAGATAGAGACACAAAAAGAGAAAAAGAGAGGTATTTTGAATGTCATGTAAAATACTCTTACTAGACTCATCTACACATCTAAACCATTTTAAATACCAAGGCAGACATTATATGTACACCTTGGCAAGGTTTATCTATGTTTTATCATGGTCAGAAATGGTAGAGGAGTCAATATTCACTGATCATGTACGTCACCGATCATGTACGTCACATGATGTACATGATCAGTATTGAAATGTCAATAAAAATCATCTTAATAGATGCATCTAGACATTACATGTCAAGACACACATCATATGTACATCTTGATAAGATTTATTTATGTTTTTACATGGTCAGAAAGGGTAGGGCAGTCAATAATTCCCGATCATGTACGTCACTGATCATGTACGTCACCGATCATGTACGTCACCGATCATGTACGTCACCGATCATGTACGTCACCGATCATGTACGTCACCGATCATGTAAGTCACCGATCATGTACGGCCACTGATCATGAACAGCCGCTGATCATGTACGGCCAAATAATAGTTGCATCGATCTGGTGAGAGTGAGTCATAACCTGTAATCTTAAAAAGGCCATATTTTGTGTCCTGTACGCGTTTCTAGGTCTATCCATTAAATGGCACAACTGTAAGTTGATAACAATACAATGTACTATATATATATATGGAGGGGGGGGGGGTCTGCCCCTGAATCCCCCTTTTCTTTCTTTCCTTTTTCCTTTCTTTCTTTTCCTTTTTTCCTTCTTGAAACTGACAACACAAAAAATTAAATCCGAACCCATTTACCTTTAGTTTAAGTACTGTGTGTATTTTAAAGGGTGGGAAGGTGAAGACTAGAGGAAATATGAAAATATGACTTACAGTGGCGCCATTTAGAGAAAAGACCTGGAAACTGATTCAGTACCAAAAAGAGAGACACAGAGCGATAGGGAGTTGGGTAAGGAGAGAAAGACAGAGACAGCGTGAGACACACAGAAAGGTAAAAGGGAGGAGGGACACTTGGCACCATGGAGGGGAGGTCGCATCTGGTAGGGTTCACAAGTCCATGTGGAATCAAACCACCCCCTCCCTCCCCTATCAGTTGATAATGCAGACTCCCTTAGTAATCTCAGTTCAGTAGGTCAGGCAGGGTGTCCCACATAAACACAGTCCCATCCAGGGGTGTCCAGGGGCCTGACTGCACTCTCACTGCAGTCTGACTACTGGTAAGTTACCTTCTCTCTCCTCTCTATGTTACTGTACCTTAACATTTAAAGGCCGGGTCTCAACCAAACGCAAATCTTATATAAGCACCAGGGGTAATGGCCCCTCAAATTGTATATAAGCACTCTGGTGGTTCAAAGGGATGGTCATATTATGGTCATTACCATGATAGGCTTACATACATACCACAATATGAACATCTCCTTACAATCTCTTCTATCCAAATATATATCCATAACCCCATAGGCCCATGCACTTCTTTCGTGGGCTCATAATACAATATTCAGCATCAATATACTGTAAGCCTGGCTCAACAAATGGAGATATCTTTGCTAAGCTACTTTTTCAAATACATACATATATACAGGTCCACCTGTGTGACTATACATGGGTAAAAATCGACACGTGCGACACAGCGACACGGGGGGTTCTTAAAATCGACATGGGCGACACGGGGGGGTTTAAAAATCGACGGACATGGGCAAATAGGCCACTATGTACTAGATAAAAATCGACACGGCGACACGGCACTTTCTTTAAATTCGACACGGTGACACGGTAAAATATACGGGAACCCATGTATAGTCACACCTGTGCCCTAGATCTGTGCACTATTTACAAGCACTGTTAATACCATGGGTGTAAAAATAGATAGCAGGGGGGGGGGGACTGGTACACTCTATAGTGTTGCCATTTGGTTATCACATGGCTCAGAGATTAGATAGGCTAAGTCTATCAAGGGACTAGTCAGATATTAGCTACTGGAAGGGGAGAGGGGGGGTTGGTTGAGTTTATCTTGATATGTGTCTGGACTACATCTTCCTTTAAGTAAAAGGACTTGGGGCATGGACATTTCTTCAGTGTAGGCCATGCATGGGTGATTATTGCTATCAAGTGATGGTGGGTGGGTCACTTTGGATACTTATGAGGAAAAGCCAACAGTATTAATACACACATAGCATATGTAGGCATGCATGACTGTGTTACCCTTCTTGGGTTCATCTTATAGTATGGCAAAATGCTCCAGTACTTAGCTAGGTCATACATGTATAAGAGATTATTTGATAAATTTAAATCTATTTCAAGCTAAATCTGCATTTATGAATGCCTGTGATACATATCTGCATTATATCTATAACCACCAAATTAGTATTTTGTACACAAATAAAAGCCACCTTTTTAATTTTGATGAGTCTTTTCTATTTCTGTGATAGTACTAATCAAAAATCAGCACCTCTAGGGAAAAATATGAATTCATGTACTGTCAAAAGTACTGTAAATGGCCATATTTTCACATGTATAATTATTTGCAAATTCCCAGAAATTTCGGGTGCATTCAAAATTGTTAGCAGTTGTATAACTATACTGGATAAATATTTGCCAAAAAATTGTATTTTCACGTATTTTCATTTCTGGGAAATTCATGGAAATATGTACAGTGTGAAATAAAAATACATTAATATTTATATATGCAACTTTTATTCAATGTGTGATTTCAGAGTTATTATTCCTGCGGTAAGAGACAGATTTGTGAAATGGCTACCTCTGACCCCCCGGTGTTCAAGCTGGAGCGCTACTTTGCAGAACATGAGTTCACTGTGAAACACCTCATCTCCTGCTCCGACCCCGAGAGCTTCACCATGAGGGAGATTCTCAACATGGCCGACGACGAGTGCAAGGCATTATGGGAGAACCTGTCGTTTGGTTACACGGAGAGTGAAGGTCATCCATTGTTACGTCGTGAGGTGGCGGCTTTGTATCCCGGACTGACGCCCAATGACGTCATCGAGATTGTGCCACAGGAGGGCATATACATAGCTATGAAGGTCCTAGCCAACATCTGTAAGAGGTATGTGTTACCTGTTTTTGTGATTTGTCAAACCTCTACAAGAGCTATGTGAAAACATTTCCCTTTTTTGCTAAGCTATGTTCAGTGTAGACCTATTTCTGTTTTATTTTGCCACTAGACATAGCGTACTGTAAAGCCTTGAGTATAAGCTGCAGCTTGTACGCAAATCAAAACCAACTTTATGGTTATTTATACCTGTTTCTTTTTATTCTAACCTACTGAGGTTAGACTCTCTTGTTAATGTGTTCATTTATACTTATTCATTCTCCTGATGAAAGGTTCTTCCAAACTTCGTCCAGTATCACATATATTCAATTTCCCATTGTCAGTGGTGATGCGTCCAAGAAGCCTCATGTGGTGGCTACCTTCCCGGCCTACCAGAGTCTCTACGAGAACCTGAAGTCGTTCGGCTGCGACGTTTCGCTGTGGTCTGTGGAGTCGGAGGACAAGGCCTGGAAGTTCAACATCAGCACGCTGCGCTCCCTGCTGCGTGAAGACACCAAGATCCTGGTCGTCAACTTCCCCCACAACCCGACCGGCTTCCTACCCACCGACACGGACTGGGAGCAGATCGTGCAGATCTGTAAGGAGAGGAACCTCTTCTTGTTCTCAGATGAGATGTACCGCCTGACAAACAACGACGGCAGCGAGCCCTACCCTTCTGCCTGCACTATGTACGACAACGCCGTCACCTTGTTCGGACTCTCTAAGACATTCGGGCTGCCTGGGTTGCGGGTTGGATGGCTGTGCACCAAGAATGCAGAAGTCATGAAGGGCGTGGCAGAGTTCAAGGATTACATCACCATCTGTTCCTCTGCACCAGCAGAAATCTTTGCCATCATAGCGCTCAGAAACAAGGAGGTCCTCCTGAGGCGCCTCCTGGACATCTACCAGACTAACCTGGCGTGTCTGGACGAGTTCTTTGCGGAGTTCCCACACCTGTTTGAGTGGCGTAAACCCCGGGCGTGTACCACGGGGTTTGTGCGGCTGAAGGGCCGGGCGCTGACCTTACGTCGGGGCGGGGCTGAAGGCTTCTGTCAGGCTCTGAGGGAGGAGGCCAACATCCTGCTACTACCCTCCTGCCTCTACGACTTCCCCGACGAGTACGTCCGCCTCGGCTTCGGACGGAAGAACCTGCCCGAGATTCTGCCCCTCCTAAGGCGCTTTGTGAAGACTTACGATGCAAAGTGTTGATGTTTGATTTGTCATGAAGCAGCTTGAATAAAAGACCTTACCACTATTTTGTACATAAGCCGTTTTTGATTCTATAAATTCCTAAAACCAAACCTTAGATTATGTAATGTTCCCAGTCTAGATGGGGGTATGTCGAGTGATTTTGGAAGTATGGTCCAGTATTAAATTAGCATTTTTCAACAGTCTACTGGCGGCCTGTGGGCTGCAATGAATGTGTGTTTGTGGAATAAAGACGTTGATGAGTACATGTATATTTGTTTCCGTGTGGGATTTCATTAACTTGAAGGGAAAGACCAAACTTATTTTTGCTTCTTCCGGTATTTATATTTGAGGAGGTCTGGGGATTTGGGGGGGGGGTGGCAACTAAGAAAATTTGGACCCCTTGAGGAGAGGGGGGGGGGCGAAAAGAGAGTCGGCCCTTTTTAACAATTTTGTGCAGGCTTTTAATTCAAATTGGTCTTTACTGAAGGCTTATCTCCTATCAATCAGACCAGACACAGTCACCAGTTTTCCTTCCATCACATTCTTAACCAGCTTTCTAAGGCCACACCAAAAAAAAAGTTGGTCAATGGATTTCGCTTTTCAAAAAATGGTGCGAGCGAGCGAAATCTTTTTTAAATTTTTTTTTTAAAGATTTTTTTTGTCAATGGATTTTGTCGGTGGAAAACTGAAGCGAGCGACAAATTTTTTAACCAGCCTCCGACAAAAGTTGTTAGTGGACCCCTAACATCAAAATTTATTGGTTGATCTGGGGGAATATTTTCAATTACTGGAAGAAAATTTGAAAAAAAAAAAATCTCAATTTTGAAAAAAATAAGGCGAGCGAAATCCATTGACAAATTTCTTTTCAAAAAAAAAAAAAATTTCCATTTCCGAAAATAAGGTGCGCGAAATCCATTGACCAACTTTTTTTTTTGGTGTGGCCTAAGCATTCTATTTTCGGCTATTTATCTGGGGTACCTACTCTTTAAGAGTTAGTTCATATTTGTACCCCTCCCCCCATTGTTAAGAAATTACCACTCTCTAAGGAAATGAAAACTCATCCTTTAAGAAATTGTATACACACTCTTTATTACTCATCTTATCTACAACGATTCCACTCGTTCTTGCATTTCCTCATTAACAGAAATATTCTCTCTTCATAATAATTAAAAGTACTCTTAACTTTTTCATCCATTGTCAAACATACAAAACATTGGTACTTCCAATGTTGGGTTGACATAACATGTGTACATGTACAACAAATTCACTCAACTCAGAAATACAAGAAACATCAGCCTGAATATCATCATAAATATTCATTATGGTTTTACGGTATGAACATCATAATGAAAAGCTACCTTAGACAGAATACCCCCCACACAAGGATTTCTTCTTAAGAAATCTAATCCGACCAAATCATTTAAATACTTTTCATATTTTCTAAGAACCGTATTAGAGTGCAACCGTGTTTTAATGTGCTGTGTCCTTGGTCGTCATGATGCATGAATGCATCTCTGGCGAGTAACTCACCAGGGCTGCATTCAAGCATCATGCCAACCCTGCAGGATTGATACACTCTGAAGGGTCGTCCTGATGTACCAGTCCACCACTGACTAGTTAATCGACGGTGCTGCATTGGTGCATCAAGGCGACAAACATAACTCCTTTTTAGCAACATACCATCATTAAAAAGAGTTAAAGTGTTAAACCAAGATAAGAAAAAGACCTAAATGGGTCTCACTAAGATGACTGTAGCTTGTCCTGTTGGTGGGACCAGTATAAATGGGTCTCACTAAGATGACTGCATCTTGTCCTGTTGGTGGGACCAGTATAAATGGGTCTCACTAAGATGACTGCATCTTGTCCTGTTGGTGGGACCAGTATAAATGGGTCTGACTAAGATGACTGTATCTTGTCCTGTTGGTCGGACCAGTATAAATGGGTCTGACTAAGATGACTGTATCTTGTCCTGTTGGTGGGACCAGTATAAATGGGTCTCACTAAGATGACTGCATCTTGTCTTGTTGGTGGGACCAGTATAAATGGGTCTCCCTAAGATGACTGCAGCTTGTCCTGTTGGTGGGACCAGTATAAATGGGTCTCACTAAGATGGCTGTAGCTTGTCCTGTTGGTGGGACCAGTATAAATGGGTCTCACTAAGATGACTGCAGCTTGTCCTGTTGGTGGGACCAGTATAAATGGGTCTCACTAAGATGGCTGTAGCTTGTCCTGTTGGTGGGACCAGTATAAATGGGTCTCACTAAGATGGCTGTAGCTTGTCCTGTTGGTGGGACCAGTATAAATGGGTCTCACTAAGATGCCTGTAGCTTGTCCTGTTGGTCGGACCAGTTCTTGACATGCTCCTTCATGGTGGCCTGGGGGTTGGACTGGAAGGCCGGGTGAGCCAGCACCTGGTTAAAGATGGCGATGTCGTCCATCCTGTTGTGAGCAAATACATGGTATCAATTAGGGAGTGGTCATTTTTTAACAACAGGGGGGAGGGGGGCAGTCGATTTTCGCACGAGCAGGTCTAAATTTTTTGGTCCCCCCGGGAGGGGTCTACATTTTTCCGGTCCCCATCCCCTGGTCAGGTTGAAATTGGGCGCGGCCGACCCCTTTGACCTATAGTAACGCACTGGCTTTTTCGCCATAAAAGGGTTTGATTTTTCCCCCCCCCCGCCCATTCAAGGGGTCCAAATCTTTTTGGTTCCCCCCCCAAACCCATCAACCCCCATGTTGTTAAAAAATGACCACTCCCTTAGTCAAACTCTCTGAGCAAGTGGTAATTTATTTACAACAGAGTAGGATTGTCGAATATGACGGGGGGGGGGGGGGCCCATAAAATTTGGACCTTAAAGGTGGGCGGGGGTGGACAAAAAAAATTGCACCCTTTTTTTTTTGCGAAAAAAGTCAGCGCGTTACTACAGCTGAAAGGGGTCGGCCGCGATCAATTTGGCCCGGCGGAAAATATTTGAACCCCTCTCATAGGGGGAACCAGAAAAATATTGTCCCCCCTTCTGTTGTTAGAAAATGACCACTCCCTAAATGGAAGTGGGAACAACAGCGGGTGGATATTTGTGTATTAAAGCAGTCAGTAAATGTCCAGCACCACTTCCCCTTTTTGAACGTTTGGCCAATTTTTGCTGAGAAACATAAACACTAGTGTTTTTTTTCACATCGCGGAGGGAGAAGACTCACTGCCTTTGTCCTTATAAGAATCATAAACATTAAGTTTTGTAAATGAATGTGAAAAATATAAGATTTGTGCACGTATCAATGTTGAAAGGAGGCTAGACTGGATCACGTGACAAGTGATTGATTGGTTTAGTCCAACTTACATCCGTTTTTGCCTCGTTTTCGTCTTTGGGACTGGTTTCTTGGACGTTCTGTCTTTGCTGAAAATACAGTTTGATAATGTCAGCAATGAGTTGATAATACAACTACCACTAAGGGAGTGATCACTTTTTATCAACAGGGGGGGGGGGGTTGGTTTGGGGGGGGGGGGCAAAAAAATTTGGACCCCTTGACCGGGGGGGGTGTAAAAAATTTGGACCCCTCTTGGGGGGGGGTCAAAAAAATTTAACCTGTTTTGGGCCAAAAAGCCCGCGCGTTACTATGCTTCAAAGGGCCCGCGCGCGCGCCGATTTCCGACTCGTAGGGGGGGGGGGGTAAAAAATTTTGACCCGTTGACCGGGGGGGGTGAAAAAAATTTCGCGCGCTCCGCGCGGAAAACCACCCCCCCCCCCCTGTTGTTAAAAAATGATCACTCCCTAAAATATGTTCATAATAATTTAAGCCTACTGTGCGCTTATTACGTTGGTAGTAGAAAATGGTTGAAAGGCTGAAAAAGGAATTCTAACCCTTTGTTTTAATATGTTTTTAATCATTGTTGTTTCTTTGTACCTTTTTTCATTGTATAACTATGTGTACACTATGGATACGTATGTTGCATCTTTATGCAGTGCATATGCTCGACTGATATATCATTTATATTAACAAACATTTATTAACATTTGGTAGTGGAATATATTACAATGGATGCTCAATGATTGTCTGTTATCACTTTTTCAATTGTGGAAGACAATAAACACATTTTCAAACAAAAAACAACAACTTTTTCTCGCGTTCCCATGCCCTTTCTACAGGGTTAGGCCACTCAAAAAAATTAAATGGTCTCTCATCACCGCGCGCATCATAAAAATCAGCTTTTGAGGAAAACTTTTTTTTTTTTTTTTTTTGCTAATTTTTTATGAGAAATTTGATTAAAATGGACAAATATTGGGATATTTGGTATCAAATTAAAGCTAATACTGCCAGTAATGTAGTAGGATAGAAATAACTTATATTTTCCCTACTTTTAAAGATCCTTAAATTCTGAACTTCTAAAATATGAATTTTGGTCATGAAAAACGTATATCATCCCATACATTTTAACCCAGGAGTAAAAAAAAAAAAAAGCCTCCCTCGTCAGATTTTTCAGACCTTGGTGATGAGAAACCACTTTTTTTTTTGAGTGGCCTTATCTACAGGTCTAGTGTAAGGAGCGTGTCTTAGGTGCGTGAACTTCATGTAGCTACAAGTATGGGCTTGATACACTCCCAGAGGGTCAGCATGATGCATTCATGGTGTATCAACTGCATAGGGTCGGCATGGTGCACTGTTGAGTTACCAGGTCTGCATTCATGCATCATGACCACAAAGGCCATAGCGCATATATGCGGCCCCTGAATTTAATGAAACATGCCTAACTTATGGCAGGCCATAATCATTTCAAGATGGATTCTTTTCTTAAAGTATCAGGTTGTCTTAATGATGGGGTTTTATAGTAAACTGACAAGGGAATCCTACTCCCACATACTTTTTCTCGCGTTCCCGAGCCCGTTCTATGGGGTTGTCTTTAAGTAGTAGGTCTAGTGTAGGGAGTGTGCCTTACACGCCTGGGCCTCAAATAAATAGGGCTACCAGATAGACTTTTGTCAATTTTTCTATTAAAAAGAGTGATTTAAGTAGTAAAATCGCCAAAAAAGTCATAAATTTTCTCAAAAACTAAAGAAATGTCTTTAAAAAATTAGGGTCGGGCCCAAATACATATCGTTGGTCGGGATACTGGAACACAACTTCTTTTCTTTTTTTTAAGGTCTATGTTGAAAAGGGAGCATACTTTTTCTCGCGTTCCCGTGCCCGTTCTACGGGGTTGTCTTTGAGTAGTAGGTCTAGTGTGGGGAGTGCGTCCACCAGACCCCTCATGTCTCCGACCACCGCCGTCTTACGACGCTTCTTACGCGCCTTATCCTCCTGCTTAGCTGCCTGGATAGCGTCCACCTCTGAAACACACACAGATCGGAAGCAAGATTTAAATGCAACTTTATTTTAATTTTAATGGGGCATTTTCAGACTAGAGCAAAGGTTCACATTTCTCAATTAAACTCTTAAGTACTGAAAACGCCATAAAAATAATTTTGTAAGCGCCCAGGGCGCATATCACATCAAATACGGTAATAGAAAAATCTCGAATTTTATCCCTAATAATCTGTGTCCGTTTATTTTTAAATGGGCCTAAAAGGATCGTGTCACCTGTGTCGAATTTTATCCATGTATAGGCATGGTAATGACTTACTCTTCATCCAGAAGTCGTGTTTGAGTTTGCGTTTGTCCAGTTTGCTCATGTTGCTGCCCTTTAGTGTCTTGCTGGTGATGGAACTCCGGGCGTCAAAGTCCGGCAAGTCTCGCTTAACGCCGTCCAAGTCGATCTTAACACCAGCGAACATGTTGTCTGGCAGCTTGAAGGAAGCCTGTAAGGAACGCGGAATCAAGGTGGATGTCACGTAAAGTGGGTACGCCGGAATTTACGGTACTAACTTTAAGGGTGGGTTAGGAGGAAGTTTGGGGTAGACTTACAGTTTTTTAACATATTTCACATTTCAAAAAATTTTGCGTTTTTTAAATATTTCTTTTGTCAATGGATCTTGTAGATGGAGCGAGCAATAATTTTAATTCATTTTAAATCCAGCCGCTGACAAAAGTTCTTAGTAAACCCATGACAATATTATCAATTGGGTATTCTGGGGGTGACCCTATGTTTTTGGCCCTATCCAAATCTTTTTGATTTTTTTTTTTTAAAGGCATTTTTGGTTTTTTCGACCAGAAAAAAAACTTTTTTTTACTGACATTTTGCCTCCAAATCCTTATAAAAGAATTTGGTGGGAAAAAAAGAAAGAAATCGACCTACCTATCCTATTTTATTTGGGCCATGTTGCCTGAACACAAATATATACTTTTTTTTGGCCTTAGGGAGTGCTCATTTTTCAAGAACAGGGTGGGGGTGCTGTTTCTTTTTTACACCCCCCCGGTCAAGGGGTCGAAAATCGGGCCCTTTGAGGCACAGTAACGCACAGCCTTTTTGGCTCAAAACAGGTCAATGGCCGTTAATTTTGGGTCCGACCTGTAGTTTTCTTCAGAATTACCTTCCCATGGGCCCGGGTGGCCCACAGGAAATTTTGCAAGATATTTGATGAGAATATAACTGATCAGTATAGACATATAATATGTCGTTGGAAAGAGAAAAATGTGAGGAAATGAAGCAATTTGGTGTCATTTTAACATTGGTAAATCAGGAATTTATATGATTTTCTCTTTGAAAAAAAGTAAAACATATTCGCTGGCCCACAGCTAAAAGTCCGGGCCCATAGATTTTTGGAGCTGTGGGCCCGGGTGGCCCACAGCTGAAAAAGTTAGTGTCTACCCCTGCAAGAGGGGTCCAAATATTTTTCCCCTCCACTGTCAATGTGTCCACATTTTTTTGACTCCCCGTTGTTAAAACCTGAGCACTCCCTTACCTTGGTGTGTAGAGGAGCTGCTGGTTCCTGGTCCGCCTCCATGGGGCTCGCTTCCTGCCCGTCCCGCTTCTCTGCCCGGTCCTTGACGGCCGCCACGTGCGCCTTCTGACGCTTCCTCTTCATCTTACCCATCCTGACCACCGTCTACGCACCTCGTCTGTAACATGCAAAATGGGGGTTGATAGAATAGCTGAATTAAAGGACGTGCTTCTCTAAACTAGTCCTAGGGATGATTTGGGGGAGGGAGGAGGGCAAGGGGTGCAGGGGGTGGGCAGAAAGATTCTGACGTGTCTAGGGTGGGGGGGGGGGGGGGGGTTCGCACGCAAGCACAAAAATCCACCAACCCCTCTCCCCGTTGTGACGTCATTGGATGACCTGAGCTGACATAAGGTTTCTTGTATGCTTATAGATCTAGATTTAACAATTTAACCCTAACAAAAAATGATTTAAAACTGGCGACCTTTAGACAAAATTTACAATAGATTGAAGGGTCCAAAAAAAGCGACTTTTCGACCTGGACCCCTTAATTTATTTTCGGCGACTTTCCGACCTCGGGGGGCTCCCTCTGCATCCCCAGAATTGTTGGGACTGGGGGGTCGGAAAAAATGTTGTTTTGGGAAAATCCAGGCCCAGGGCCAGTGGTACTGGCAGTGGCATTAGAAAATATGTGATGTGGGGTATTTTACCAGTGAAGTCTAACTCCTGTCTGACTCTTGAGTATAGAGTAGACCGTAGACTGTACTCTGTAGTTTTACTCACTTAGCCTGTGTAGAATGTACTGTAGCCACTGTAGTGTAGGGGGGGTGTGTGTGTGTGTGTGTGTGCAGAGCCAGAGGGGTACCCCACAGAGGTCGGAAAGTCGCCGAAATTAAGGGGTCCTGGTCGAAAAGTCGCTTTTCTGGACCCTTAAACCTATAGTATTGTTATTTTTTGTCCTAAGGTCGCCAGGTCGCTTTTATTATTCCAATAGGTCGAAAGTCGCCTGCGAAACAGGCCTGGTCGCCAGGTCGCTTTTGTCCCATCTGGACTGGAGCCACTGTAGTCTGTAGACGAGTGTAGTCGGTAGTGAGTGCCTGACTGACTCTCTTAGTCTCTAGTGACATGTGCGCATGTTTCAAACCATTTTAACCAAGTTATTCTCCCACAAATTGACACCTCCCCTCCTCCCCAGTAGGGATACATTATACATACGTTATGTGACGTGATGGCACGGCTACATACCGTATAAAACTGTCCAAATTGGCAGCAGTTTTGCTGAGGAGAGAAACCACGTTGTTGTTGTGTGTGTGGGTGCACCACGCGGCGGCTGCGGGTTGTAACGGGTCGGCGTCAGACTCTGACGCCAGACGGCAGCACTGCGGGCAGCAGGACACACATTGCTTCTGTTCACGGCGTCCCCAGGACGCGCGTACAGCGTCTTACGGCGCGGCCCGTGGGACGCTGCAGCACTTCTTTTTCTGATACGGGTGTGCGGCTGGACCTATGACAACCCCTACCCCTGCAGCTTGCTTTTGTGTCAATAACCACCCTTGCTTTGATACTTTTGGACCATAAATCTCTTTTCTTGCATAGAATCTCTCCTGTTTGTTCAATTTTAAGGGGCCTAGGGGCGAAATGACCGCATGTCAATCTTACTTGTTCCTATGGTCTAAATATTCAAGGGCAGACCCATGATTTCGTTGGAAATGACTTTATAGACAGAGCCCTCAGTACACATATACCACCACTGCTGGGGCCAGTGAGTGCCCCTCTGAGGTGTGTGAGTAGTGGGTCCACTGAGAGGCGCCTGTTGGACGTCCCTACTATTGCTGTGTGTAAGCTAATGTGGATGGCAGTTCCGGCAGATGAATGGCCTAAGGGGCCACATGAAGATCCATACGGTCACAGAGCGTAATTACAAGTGCTACGAGTGTCGGAAGGCTTCCAAGGCCCTACCCACACAAGAGAGAAACCTCATGTGTGTAAGCTACAAGTTGTAGTAGGATTACCACACAAGAATTACAGAGCAACTTATCTGTATCATTTATGATTCTATCTGATGCGTCTTGGCATGGGGATTTCAGAACTATTTTCAGATAAGCTCTATCTTTATTGGTTCTGTTTCAATCATGGAATACAAACAGCAAAATATGGGTATTTATTGGAGAAATTTGCAATGATAAACCTATGGGGCCCTGTCCCCCCTCCACTTAACACTATTTTTCAAGTAAAATCAAGCACTAAATGCTTATTTTTAAATCTGGCCACAAGCTGTGGTAATCATTTTGAAGAGGAAGTAATCAGCTTTTTGGAAATGTAAATATTAATTTCCTCTGACTAGTACAATCTTTGCGGGATTTCAATTGAAATAGCTATGTGATGGCTTAGTTTGGTAAATTTAATTTACTATAGAAATGAATGCCAAGTTGTATTAAAACTATTTAACAAGGTAATTTCAGTTAAAATCTCGCAAAGGTTCTACTATACATAGCAAAATAATGTTTACATATTTAAAAAGCCCTTGACTTCTTCTAAGTAGTATAGTATGTATCGGAACGGGACTATGGTTAACTACTGTTTATTACTCAATCGATATGCAGCCAATCAGAGGCCGCCATTTGGTCACGTGACCCGTTGCCATGGTAACGTGACCTACTTAGGACTCTCAGCCAATCAGAAGCCAGCATTCTGGGTGACCTACTGACCTACTTAGAAGCTCTCAGCCAATCAGAGGCCGGCATTCTGGTAACCATGGTAACGTGACCTACTTACGTCACGTGACCTACTTAGGCTCAGCCAATCAGAAGCCGGCATTCTGGTAACTAGGGTAACGTGACCTACTTAGGGTTTGTTTGTAAACAACACCACGTGGCTCTCTTGTTTGTAAACAACACCACGTGACACGTGACTGTTTGTAAACAAACAAACAAAAAAGTTATGTAACTTATATATAGAAATAAAAACACAACAAGATAATTTCTTTTTTTTTCATTTTATTCTTTATTTTCATTTCAATCAAAAAAACACACAAGTTTATGCTTTTTTAGCTTGCTTCTTCGATTTGCAACAACCCAACAGGCCACAAAGTCTCACGCCGCCGTTACTCGCACCACACCCCGGACGGCCTCTCTCCAATACACATTGCACGACTTTGGATAAATCCAACACCATTTCGGCAAGGCAGAGAATCTTTGCCTCCATGAAACGTCCGCCATCGCAACAACCCGTTATTTCTGTCACAACAGCATCATCGATAGCTTCTGACTCACTGTCCGGTCGCTCAGCTTTGGGATTTTGCTCATGCGCATGACGCACTTCTTGGGGTTTCTTGTTCGACATGCTTCAATTAGGAAATGAACGCAATGAGGTCCACAGGTGTCACCAGAAGTGTCTTGTAGTTGAATGCGGTTTCTTTGCCACTTGAACGGAGCAGAGCGTTCCACGAAAGACAAGAACTCTGCACTCAGCGGCGGTAAGCCGAAGGAATCAAAGTAGTACACTTCACCCGTGCTCGACACGTAAAACGCCACCCAATGCTGACCTGGTAAATGTTGCGGATCTGTGTTGCTCACGAAACAAGTGTCTTTGATAGGGTGCTTCGGAATAGTGTCACAAGAGAAAACACCTAGGAAACGATGTTTTGTGTCAACGTTTTCCTTCAACACTCTACTTATTTCAAGCGTGTTCATACGATACGCTAAGTACCGCTGTCTTGTCTTCAGTTCATGTGGTAGTCGGTGATGGGATGTCGATCTCTGGTCAGCTCGACGACGTTGTCGTACACCAAGTAGAGTAGCACCGTTGTTGTCGCTTGTAGCGCCGAGCGGAAACTGACTTCCACCCTCAGCTGACCCGGTCTTATAAGGTTCACGCGACACCCGTCGTGCGATCTGTCTGGGGTTAAATCGAGGGGGAACACCGTGTAACCGTTCAGGAATTGATCGTATGAAATACCACAGGAGCGCGCGCCCTCGTACATCCCCGTTTCCGTGTGTAGCGCCAAGTACTCTCTCACGGCCGCTTTGGTGTAAAGTCGGGCACGTAAGCGTCGTTCGGCACTTTCTGATCGTTCACTATCACTTGAAGCGAGCTGATGTCGTAATGCTTCATCTTGAACGGGTTCTTGGTGTAGCTACCGTTGAAGGCGTCGTGGTCCAGGAAGCAAATCATCATCGACTTGGGAAGCTGGCCTGTGTTGGAGTGCGTGTAGCTGTGATCTCTGTTACCTTGAGGGATGGCGTACGTCGTCACCTCCACTCTGTTCACCGGGTAGTCGAAGGGGCCGTGTTCTATCACCGCTCTCTCGTGCGTTTCCGCTACAGCGTCCGCCACCAACACGCGTCGCACGTAGAGCTTTGCTTTGTAGATCTTCAAGCTGTAGCCTGCGTCAGCGGCGCACATCAGATAGAAAGAGGGCGCTGCCTGTTTCAGAGTGAGATTGATTTCTGTCTCTCCAACGATGAGCTTCGGTTGAGCCAGGTCAAAGTGCAGTCGCGCCATCAGCGAAAAGCGCTTGTTGGAGATTAGCTTCCTGCGCGCTTTGTACCCCGCATTCGCGTTAGTCAACGCGTCAAAGTGACCAGGCGTATCTTCATGCCACCCCTGGGCGCTCATGACGCCGCCCTTCACGTCTTTGTTGTAGTTGAGTAACCCTTCCAAGTAAGCTCGGTAAGGGTAGGTCTCGGTGTTGCCAGACACTTTGAAACCGCCGATGGAGACTTGGACGTCTTTGAAGAGCGAGTGAGCCAAGTTGTTCACCGGAGCTACCGCGTCGGTGTCCTCGAGCGCCGCTCCGTTCGCTTTCAGCACTTGACATTCCAGATGAAGGTAATTCTCGTTCAGGTCTGTGTACTCTTGCGACTTGTTGATGGTGAAATTTATGTTACCTCCATCCTCTAAAGAGTTTTTTGTTTCTATCCCGAGGAAAGACGACTTTAAGATAGTAGTCTGAGTCGGCGCTACGGTGTGCAGGTCGAGCTCAGACAGCGCGCACTCGTTACTGCTCTCGTGTACGTAAGCCATTGTGTTCTCTCTTCACGCGGACGACAGACTGACGCCGGCCGCCTCCAGTCTTTTTATTTATACCTGAGCGCCTAGGCGCTTACCGGTCGAATACATCCCCTCTACGTCTCTTGCAAGAGCCACCGCCCGTCTGAGGAGAATGCCGGCGACGTTTCGACCCTTTCTTAGACGCGACAGTCGTCTTTCCTCCCGAGAACGCCGTACTCGGCAGTCTCTTCAGAGCGCCTGCGCCTCGGTCTTTCACGCTGCTCTTTAAAGGCGCGGAGCAGCGTTTTTCCCACCGACTTCAATAGCGGGGTAGCCGAGCGCATCAGACCTAACAGAGCGCCGCCCAAACCGTGCCCGCTCTGGAAAGAGCGCCCGCTGTACACGTTGACGCCGTTGCCCAGCTGCGCGCTGTAGTAATCGCTGTACCCTCTGCCGACGGTGCGCCTGGGTGGAAAGTACGGAACGCGTTGACGCATCATTTTTCTCTCTTTCAGCGCTCAATAGGTCTCAGATGAAGTGTCACGGTCACCTCGCCTCTACCGAATGGGATGGAATGACCGGATCGGTCTCTTAAATAGATGCCGACCTCGGTAAACCTCTTGGATTTCAAGGGGAAATAATCCAAATGGGGAAAACTGATAGCTTGCACGCCACCTCGACGCTTTCCGCCTCTGTCCACCGCGACGCAGCGCAACAGCGGCACTTGCATGTCGCCCACACGTCTCTCCTGGATCATGTCGGTGTATATGTACACAGAGTGCACGTCCCCGTAAACATCCATCGAGTAGGCGCCGGTAGTCGGCGACGCGAAACACGTCTTCTCTCCGAAGCCTAGAACGCATGCGAGATGCTGAGTCAGCAGGACAGCACAGTGTCTCGGCGGTTTGATGGTGACGCGTTTCGTCTTGGCGTCGTACGATAAGATCCGCATCGGTTTGAGCAAGAAGCTGGAGCCCTCTAGTCTGTCATCTCGCAACGTCTCACTCAAGCGCTCGATTAGGGTGTGGTTGCTTCCGGTGAAAATAGGAGGTATCTGGAATATGTTTGGCATGAAACTGCGCACTCCCATGTCTTTCTCCATCTTTTCGATCATCTGTCTTGCTTGATCGCTGATCGCCTTCTTCTTCACCGCCGGGGACAAGAACTGCTTGTATACGGCATTCGTCTGTCTCAAGTCGACCTCTCTCTTGAACCTTTTTGTTTCCGGTTTCAATCGCTGCTCTTCCGACGTGTCTGACATCTCTTCCACCGTTACATAGCTCGCTTCCTTCCAGCTCAGCGTGTATTTTGAGCTGAACGTTAGCTTGCTCAGACCGTTCGCGTTTTTCATTCCCCTCCAGTCTACCTGCGGTTTTCTTCCTTCGGCGAATATAGTGTCTTTTAAAACGTTGATCGCCTCCTCTAGCGAACCCTTGGTGCGCAGAGGAACAACGATGATCAAGTCGTCGTCGTGCACGTTAGTCCATTCTGTAGGGAGGATGATCTCAGTCAGAGCCGCTTCGTACGCTTCGGGCAGAAGGAGCGGCGAGTCGAAGTGAGTTCGGAAAGACGTCAAGCTGTTGTCAGGATAATACTCCATAGAGCTGTTGCTAGGTAGGGTGATGTTCATTTTTTTTTTTTTTTTTTTTCTACGTTAATTTTTTGACGGGGATCCACTCGTTGAACTTGTCGTCGTAACCTAACCAACGTACGAAAGCTAACTCTTTACCGTCGACGGTCTTGCGGCGCAACACCTTGTCTATCAGGTAGTTGTTGTCGTAACGACTCTTGTACACCTTCTGAACCTCTTCCGGGTAGAAGACGCCTTTTATCTCCTCGCCCTTGTCGTCTTTCAGCTCGAACCCTCTGCTTCCCAACGTCTTAGCAACGTCGACCACTTCCTCGCGCCAGTTTCCCTCGTACCCTTTGTCGAAGGCGCCTTTAGTTCTCAACATCCTCACTCTGTCACCCGGAGCGATGACGTCGACGGCGGACGTCTTTGTTTTTTTCTTCTTTTTCCATATTTCGTCGATTTGTTTGTTAGTTGGGAGATCTTGTCGGTAGAAAACTGTTTCGCTGTTTTCCGAGCTGACTTGAGCCGGCGCCATTTTCAACGTCTTGTGGTGAGTGCGATTGTAAGAAGACACTACATGGTGCAGTACGTCTACGTAGCGATACGTGCGCTTGTGTGTGAAATAACGCCACAGCTTCTCCTTCAGACTGCGGTTCAAGCGCTCCACTAGACTAGCTTTGATGTCGTCGTTCTCGCCAGTGAAAAACTCTATGCCCTCGCTCTTCAAGTGATCTTGAAAGATCTTGTTCAAAAACTCTTTCCCCTTGTCTGTCTGAACAGTGCGCGGTCGTCTCTCGCCAGTGTCTGTCATCTTTCGGAAGGCCTCGGTAACATCAGCGCCGCTCTTGGATTTAATGGGAACGGCCCACGCGTACCTAGAGAAAACGTCGATCGCCGTCACCACGTACCGGAAGCGGTCGTTGTGAGACGCCAAAGCCTGCATGTCCATCAGATCTATCTGCCACTGCTGATCGATTGCACCGGTTATAGTCTTGTTCCTTGCGAATTTTCTCCGAATGGGTTTATGTTTAGTGTAGGCGTCCAGCGACACTAAAGCATCTCGGATGACGGCCGGGTTTAGGTGGCGAAAATGATGTTTCTGGAGTTTAGTCACGCTAGTGAAACTGGAGGGCGCTTTGACGTCGGTATATCTAGCTACTACGCGCTTCTTTTCTTTTTCCTTCTTGGTCAGTCTCTTCACTGGTTTACCCATCGTCGGCCTGATGGAGGAGTAGCGCCAGGAGCGGGAGTGAACGACGCCGCCACCGCTAGGCGGTTGCGCCCTTTCCTTTTCTTACTCGCCGCACTCCTATAGGTAGTCGGAGTTTGGAAAAGTTCACTGCCCTCCTCGTCGTCAGAGGATTGATCGTCCACCTGGAGAGAAGAGTCTGCTGCTGCTACTGCTGCTGCTGCTGCTTCTCCTTCTTCCGAGTCGAAGCTCGGTCGTTTCCGACCTCTGTCAGCAAGCCGTGTGTCCAAACTTTGGCCAGGTCCGCTCGCTTTATACAGATGGTTTCCGATCAGGGAGTCTGTGGGAACTGCTTCGCGCAGCGCTTTTGTGAACGGAGAGTAGCCCGCCGGTCTGGGCGCCGTCTTCCTGAACTTGGCGGCGTCGTTCAGTAAGTCCACTATGTTGATGCGATGCTCAGGTGGTATTCTCCGACCCGACATCTCGCGCACCGTACCGTCCTCGTTCCACTTGACCACACCGGATTTCTCCAATTGTTTGTACAGCGCCACGGTCCGGATGCGATTCCTCTTGGGAACTTGGTTCACCAACCGCTCAAGTAGGGACGCGCTGGCTTCTTCAGCAGACTGACGGAGGTGAGCCGGGGGCGAAGAAGTGTAGGACGAAGAGATGTTGCTGTTGTTGGGATTCGCGAGAAAAAATTGCAATCTATTCAACAACCTTCGGTATTTCAACATTTTGTCGCGCGATTCCAAAGTGGGATCGTTCAACACTAAGTCCAAGTCCCTGTAGATAAACTGTAGCACCTGGTGCAAGGCCGAGTCGGGATGAAGGGACTGTTCTGCCTGCTTGTGGTAATAGGCCATATCGGCAGGTAGGCGGGCGGCGGTGGCAGGGGCGGAACTCTCGTTCTTTTCAGTACGCTCATCAGGAAGAGGAGGAAGGTTTGGAGCAGTAGAAGTACTAGCAGCAGCGACTGCAGTAGTAGCAGCGCTAGTAGTAGCAGCAGCGGGCACATGATGAAGTAGACCTGCTCGTGATGATTTGTAGAGCGTCTCAGGATCCACGAGCGCTAAGCGTTTGTAGTGTTGTTGCTGCTCTGAGTCCGTCATGGGGACGACGGTGGCGATGACGCTGGCGGTGGCGGTAGTGGTGGTACTGTCGGCGAGTAGGTGTCGAATGAGGTGTCTCATATACGGAGAATGCTCTTTATAAGCGGTAAGGCCATCCCTATGAGAGCCGGAATGAGGAAACCTCCCTCTTGTACCAAGACGCATCTCTTTTTTTTGATGGGCGTAGATTTTTTGCCGACCTCCCTCAACACGTCAGCCGATTCTCGAAGCTTGTCCAGTTGTTTGTCGCTGAGCGGGATGTTCCCTACCAGTAAATTGTGACAGATCTCACTCAACGCTGCGATCAGATCGTCGCTTCCAGAGTCTATTAGATGCGAGCAGTCCTTTGGCGAGCACTTAGCTAAGTGCTTGAGAGTACCAAAGTGTCTTTCGAGTAGATGAGAAGACATTTTTGCTACTGCTTTCTCTTGTTCTTTTTTTTGTCTAGCGGTACGAATACTAGCTGAGAGTGTATGGACGTCAAAGAGGAGCGTATTCTCAGATCGTCAGGTGTTGACTGCTTGAAGTCCAGAAGGAGGTATGAGTGAGGTCGCTTGAGTTCATGGGTAAATATACTAGAGAGGGCCGCCGCGTTGGAGGGAAACACCTGGCGAGACAGACTAGCTATTTGCCCCATGTCGCGCGGGTTCTTGAAAACGATCATGTAGTGAGCGTTCAGACTCATAGTTCGAAAGTCGGGTGATTTCTGGAATAGGTTCTGAGTGATGTATATGACGCTCACGTTCCAGTGATGGGAGTATTTAGTAAAGATGTCGGCTACCACTTGCTGATTGGAACTGCTCATCAGATCGTCCAATATCAGTAGAGTGTGTGGTCGTAAAGCGTCTTCTGCTACTTCCACGTCTCCCGCTATAGTCTCTTTGCTAGGAAGACCTTCTCTGAATTCCACACCGTACTGATTTTGCATTTTTTCAGAGGTTGCCACTCGCCGTAATGGTAAAAAGTCTTTTCCACCGGCGGCGTGACCAAATTGTTCACGTCGCTCAGAAATTGATCCACCAAGCGCGATTTTCCACAACCCGACGGACCGCTAAGATACAACTAAAGGGTCCTTGTAGTCGAGCGTCGAAATGAATTTCTGTGAAGAGTTTGCTTCTACTACTCGACATTTTTTTTTTTTTCAGCACGCGTGAGAGAGCAGTTGTGTGTCTGACTGTCCGCTGTGTTTCTCACTCGAACGGTCGGTAGTGAATGGTTGTAAAGAAAAGTCAGCCGACCTTTTTATTGATTCCGGCCGGTGTCACAGTAGCGGCGGCAGAAGTGTATTTTTTTCTCTTTTTATTTTTGCGATAAAAATTCTATTTTCACTCAATAGTCATAAATGTTTTGTATCAGACTCCAGAGGAGTCTGATACAAATATTTATTTTTTTTAAAAAAAGAAGAGGGGGAGGAGGAGGAGGAGGAGGAGGAGGAGGAGGAGGAGGAGGAGGAGGAGGAGGAGGAGGAGGAGGAGGAGGGGAGAAAAGCGCGGATTAATTTTATTTTTTATTTTTTCTTAGGCAAAGCTCGTTGCTTTGCCGCTTTCTTTTCTATTTCTGTGTTGTGACACGATCGTCTCGAAAAAGCAATAAGGCGTGTGAGCGCGGCGGTGACAAATACATATTGGAGCGTATGGTTTAAAATAGTGCGTCCCTATCTTCTTCGATTCGGCTGCGTTGCAATATGCGGGATAACAAGTGACGACGTCGAAACGTTTAGATACCGTGTTCACGTCGGCCACAACGCGCGCCCACCGAGTGGGAGCTGCAGTCACTCCCAAGAAACCAATCGGCTTGTCGAATCGTTTCATAGCGCTTATTCTCACTTTATAAGAGGAGGCGGGGTGAGGAGAGTGGCAGCGCTCTTTCTTTTCATGAAACGCCCAACGAGTGGGGGCGCTGAGAGCGGCTATTATGCAATGGTAGAGTAAATACTGTTCTGAGAAGACGGCTCTCGGCCATGCCGCTACGTTTTCCTTTTCCGCTCTTGTATAACGACGCTTTCTTTGGCACTCGGCTTTGCTTTTCTCGAGAATTCGGTACGCTTCAAGAGAAGCGTGAACCTCAACTACGTGACGCTCTCTCCTTTGAGATAAAAAAATAGCCGGGCAGTTGAGGAGGAGGGCACTTTGTTCGCGTGACCGTCTTTTAAAAACTCGCGCCCTCTGCAGTGCCATAGTTCTTTCCTCCGAAACAAAAAAGACTGAGTGAAAATAAAAATTTTTAAAACAAAAAGCTCAAAGAAAAAAAATAAGCAATAAGCAGACTCAGCTCGAAATTCCCTGCCGGCGTGATGGCGGTGACTGCAGGCGGCGGCGGCGGTCGGCTGGCCGGCGGTGGCGGTGTCGGCGGCGATGGTAGAAGGGCGTGTGGAAAGAGAGATGCATCTCAGTCTTTTATAGGAGCGGCGAGTCTGACATTTTCAGCTGTTGCATGCTGACCTGCTGCTATCATAAGAGAAACAAAAGCCCTAATCACGCTTTTCAGCTGGATCCTTCCACCCCGCCAGACATGGATCCAGATGGGAAGGTGGTTTAAAATTAAATCCGTGTACCGACTGTCATACAATAGTGTAATTAGTTGAACGCGTGTTACCTGTATAAAGGATTAGCAGGTCATGGGCTCAGAGTGTGTATAGAAAAACAACTACAGGTAGCGTGAACAAAGCGACCCCCTCCCTTTCTGTCACTCTGTCTGTGACTAGAGGGTGCGCGTGTGGTAAGCGGCTTAAATCTAAAGAAAAACAAATCACCCTCTCCTGTCGTCAGCAGTCAGCCGGCCGGCGGCTGGAAAATGCGATTAGAGGGATGATGAGCCACGTAGTAAGCGACTTAAGGCTAATCTAAAGACCTGCCGTGAGTGGGCAGCTGGCCGGTGGCTTGAAAAAAAAAGGGGGAGAGAAGAGAGAGGGGGGAGTAAGGGTATATAAGGGGGAGTGAAACCGTATTCGTCATCGTCATCATCATTCACTCTACTACTACTACTACTACTACTACTACTACTACTACTACTACTACCACCGCCAGCACCACGCCTCAATTTGCAGATCCCCATGATGGAAAGTTGCGACCTTGACATGAAGCGGAATGACGAAGCGGCGCGCGAATGTGAAGCTGATGCTGTAGCCTTTGCTACTGCTGCTGCTAGTGCCGCTCATCGTGCTACTGCTGCATTTACTGCGGCTGTTAGTGACGCTGGTTGTGATGACGTTGTTGTTGTTGCCGCTGCGGCTGTGACTGCTGCTGTTGCTGCCGCCGATGCAGCTACTCATGCCGCCGATGCCGATGCTGCTGCTGCTGATGCTGTTGCGGCTGCCGATATCGCCGCTGATAACGCTGCTAGTGCACGCTCTGCTGCCCTTGCTACTGTCGCTGCTGCTGTTGTTGCTAATGCTCACGCTACTGCTGCTGCTGCTGCTGCTGCTGCTGCTACCGCTGCTGCCGAGGCTGCTGCCGCTGCTGCTGATGCTGCTGCTGATGCTGCTGATGCTGCTGATGTTAGCAGTCGCGTCGACAAAGAATCGTCATTTGTCACTCTTAAACCTCCAGTTGAACGCGCGACGGGTAGTAGGGCTACCAACGCGACGGCCGGATGGTGCAAATGGTGTCGTCGCTTCTGCTCGTGCTCTTGCTTTTCTTCCGGTCCTACCTGCTGCTGCTACAGTATAATAGTGTTATAGTGTTGAGAATGAGAACGCACGTAGTTACACATAGACGCTGTAACAGATGTGCTTTTTTTTGAAAATATAATTTTAGCATAACATGGAACTTGTTGTGTTTATTTTCTATATATAAGTTACATAACTTTTTTGTTTGTTTGTTTACAAACAGTCACGTGTCACGTGGTGTTGTTTACAAATAAGAGAGCCACGTGGTGTTGTTTACAAAAAAACCCTAAGTAGGTCACGTTACCCTAGTTACCAGAATGCCGGCTTCTGATTGGCTGAGCCTAAGTAGGTCACGTGACGTAAGTAGGTCACGTTACCATGGTTACCAGAATGCCGGCCTCTGATTGGCTGAGAGCTTCTTAGTAGGTCAGTAGGTCACCCAGAATGCTGGCTTCTGATTGGCTGAGAGTCCTAAGTAGGTCACGTTACCATGGCAACGGGTCACGTGACCAAATGGCGGCCTCTGATTGGCTGCATATCGATTGAGTAATAAACAGTAGTTAACCATAGTCCCGTTCCGATACATACTATACTACTCTTCTATAAGAAAATGTATCTAGTAAGAGCCCGCTAAGCTGTTATCAATGGTACAAAACATATCTTTTAAAAAGGGACCATTTAAAAAAACACTGAAAAAAAACACTGAAAAATCCTCCAATAGGTATGTAAGCTCCATTTGGTAATGCTACTACAAGCACCCTCCCCGCACTGCAGCAGGTCCACACAGGAGAGAAACCTCATGTGTGTAAGCTACAAGCACCCTCCCTACGCTGCAGCAGCTCCACACAGGAGAGAAACTTCATGTGTGTAAGCTACAAGCACCCTATTCGCGCTACAGCAGCTCCACACAGAAGAGAAACCTCATGTGTGTAAGCTACAAGCACCCTCCCCGCACTGCAGCAGGTCCACACAGGAGAGAAACCTTATGTGTGTAAGCTACAAGCACCCTCCCCATGCTGCAATAACTCCACACAGGAGAGAAACCTCATGTGTGTAAGCTACAAGCACCCTCCCCGTGCTGTAGTAGGTCCACACAGGAGAGAAACCTCATGTGTGTAACCTACAAGCACCCTCCCTACGCTGCAGCAGCTCCACACAGGAGAGAAACCTCATGTGTGTAAGCTACAAGCACCCTCCCTACGCTGTAGCAGCTCTACACAGGAGAGAAACCTCATGTGTGTAAGCTACAAGCACCCTCCCCGCACTGCAGCAGGTCCACACAGGAGAGAAACCTCATGTGTGTAAATTACAAGCACCCTCCCTACGCTGCAGCAGCTCCACACAGGAGAGAAACCTCATGTGTGTAAGCTACAAGCACCTTCCCTACGCTGCAGCAGCTCCACACAGGAGAGAAACCTCATGTGTGTAAGCTACAAGCACCTTCCCCACACTGCAGCAGGTCCACACAGGAGAGAAACCTCATGTGTGTAAATTACAAGCACCCTCCCCATGCTGCAACAACTCCACACAGGAGAGAAACCTCATGTGTGTAAGCTACAAGCACCCTGCCCATGCTGCAACAACTCCACACAGGAGAGAAACCTTATGTGTTTAAGCTACAAGCACCCTCCCAGCGCTGCAGCAGGCCCACACAGGAGAGAAACTTCATGTGTGTAGGCTACAAGCACCCTCCCTGCACTGCAGCAGGTCCACACAGGAGAGAAACCTCATGTGTGTAAATTACAAGCACCCTCCCCGCACTGCAGCAGGTCCACACAGGAGAGAAACCTCATGTGTGTAAATTACAAGCACCCTCCCTATGCTGCAGCAGCTCCACACAGGAGAGAAACCTCATGTGTGTAAGCTACAAGCACCTTCCCTACGCTGCAGCAGCTTCACACAGGAGAGAAACCTCATGTGTGTAAATTACAAGCACCCTCCCCGCACTGCAGCAGGTCCACACAGGAGAGAAACCTCATGTGTGTAAATAACAAGCACCCTCCCTACGCTGCAGCAGCTCCACACAGGAGAGAAACCTCATGTGTGTAAGCTATAAGCACCTTCCCTACGCTGCAACAGCTCCACACAGGAGAGAAACCTCATGTGTGTAAGCTACAAGCACCCTCCCCGCACTGCAGCAGGTCCACAGAGGAGAGAAACCTCATGTGTGTAAATTACAAGCACCCTTCCTATGCTGCAGCAGCTCACACAGGAGAGAAACCTCATGTGTGTAAGCTACAAGCACCTTCCCTACGCTGCAGCAGCTCCACACAGGAGAGAAACCTCATGTGTGTAAGCTACAAGAACCCTCCCCGCACTGCAGCAGGTCCACAGAGGAGAGAAACCTCATGTGTGTAAATTACAAGCACCCTCCCCATGCTGCAACAACTCCACACAGGAGAGAAACCTTATGTGTGTAAGCTACCAGCACCCTCCCCGCACTGCAGCAGGCCCACACAGGAGAGGCATCAGGGAGGCCGGATACCTAGAAACCCCTATGGGCTTTATACATACTCTCTAGACTCTGAAGCCCCCTATATGTACCTCATGTCCTGACAAGGTGAAGCCCCTTGTGATATTATGAATTCTTAACAGCTTAAACTCTTAACTACCAAAATGTGTCCATAATCATTTTCTAAGCGCACTGTGCGCTTATTACGTGGAATACGGTAATTGCAAACTATTGTCCTCACTTAGTTCATGCATATCTTCTAGCAGATTATTAATGCTAATGATGGCCCAACATGACACCCCTATGTACCACATGTGATGGTGGCCGCATCTTTATATAATCAGTCACACATCTACGGGGGCTATTCTTATATGTACCACCCCCTCCCCTGTTGTTTAAGGTATAAGCCAGGGTTCAGTCAATTCTATTCGACCAACAATATAATTTTATCACTAGCCATGGGAATTAAATCAGTTTGATATGTGATGTGATAGAAGAGAAAAAAATCCCCCATAGTGCTTGATTTTGATATATTGACATTTGAAGATAGGACACCCTTAACTATGGCCGCATAGGGTGCAAACCCTATTTTTTCACCATTTTTGAATTTGACGAAAAATTGACCAATAACATCCCTATCAAACTTCTCAGATGTTTAGAGATTATCTCAATCCATATGAAATAGTAGCCATAGGTGAAACCAATGAGCCATGGTAATTTAGGGAAAAAACACAAAATAAAACGAGAATTTTACTTTTCCTATATTTTTCAACACAGAAGTATAAGGCTTTGTCTGATGAGAGAGATTGCAACAATTGGATAGTCTTTGACCGGGTGAAGTCTTTGATCAGGTGATGTCTTTGACCAGGTTACGTCTTTGACCTGCAAGCTTGATAACTGCTGAAATGGGACCTATATAGAAAGAAATGGCAGGAAAAGGTTAATTACTATTTTAACACTATATTACTAATTTTATTTTGAACTTGTTGTAATTATAGGCTGACACCTGCGACACAGCAATAATTCTGGCTACCCATGAATAGTCACATTATACACTCTAAGGATTTTTTTTGCTGCTTTCTTTAAATACCCACTGTCAAATTTAGATTGGATAACACCATACTGCGCTGGACTGTAAGGGCCCCACTGCCGCTAATTTAGTGTAGTGCAACCTGAGGGTGAGAGCCCAGCTGAGGTTGGGGGATACAATTAAACAATTATACTAAATAGACATAAATACAACAGCTCAATAAAAAATTCAATAATTCGAGGAGCAAAAATAAAATTAATGCTATATTCCCATATCACACGCTGGCTTGTGCTCCTCGAGACGGCTGAACAACAATGGCCGCATTATGATTCGGAGAGGACGGAAATGATACCCGCGCATGCGCGTCAAATATATGTTACCCGGTGGTTCCCGCCAAGCTTACAGATTATACACCAGAAATACCTTGGCTATTTCTTGTACCATAAACGCCAGTTATTACAGGTCCAAGCACTACTTGCAATTACACAAGAGACTTTAATAAATACTTAGAAGACATAGAAGTCACACAAAACCAGACAAGTAAACATCTGATTGACAATGGGTTTATTCATGACAAGTATGTACAGTGGTGAGACAATGAATGTTGTGCTAATAGTTGAATGATATTCAACGTTTTGAACTATTTGTAGTTTTTCATCATGATCTTTTATATACAATAAATAGAGGAAAAATATCACTATGAATACAGTTCAGTAGAATTTGTTCACTATGTAGCGCAGGGCAGAACCCTTAGGGATTTTCTCAAGGACTGTTCTCACGCGGCCGATGATATCCGCACGAGGAGCTCGTGTGAATAACGGCCGTTATTCGCACGAGGAGCTCGTGCGAATAGCGGCCGTTATTCGAACGAGGAACCGGCGAGAGAGGCGACGACGAGAGAGGCGACCTACACGAGGAATGGCGAGAGAGGCGACCTACACGAGGAATGGCGAGAGATGCGACCTGCACCACTACGACAACCTGTGTGTGGGTGTAAACTAAATGTGGGTAATATTGGGCACCTAGTGACTATACAACCCAAATGTTCCAAATTTAGGTAATTTGCTGTCATTAAAAAACTTTTTTTATGTGTTTTTTCAAAAAAATTATTTAAAATATAAAAAAATCGAGAAAAATATGTACTCCAATAGCAACCCCCTGTAGGTTAAGCAGGGGCCTAAAAGTGACAAAATGTTTGGGTTATATCGTTATAGTTGTTGTTATATCGCTCACACCATTGTGTTATATCGCTCATCTATTGAAAAACAATGCATTTGACCATATGGGTAATTCCGCTCACCTGTTTTCACACCAAAAAGTGTGAAAACAGGGTGCCTCACCCCAAATGCTCTCACAACTGTATGGTCAGTAGCAATATATCCAAATTTACACCAGTGTTAGACAACATACAAAGCTACCCTGTGAAACTAGTCTACTTATTTAATTATTATTTGATATATTACTTTCTATTTTATAAACATGTGAGCGATATAACAACATGCCTGAGCGATATAAGCTCTATGGGAATTAGTATAGAAACTGCTGAGTTAGCAAGTATTAAAAATACCAATTATTAGGTTATTTTGTTAATCTCTGGCTCCTGACATACATGTAAAGCACAGGTGAATGAAATATATTAAAATGATATTTGATAAAACGTGGCCAACTAAGAAAAAAAAAAAAGAAATATGTGCCTTTTAGGGGGGGTGCGCGATATTACCACATGCGCGATATTACCCACATTTACCCTACCAATACGGCCCAGTCTGCCATATCAATGAGGGGCATGGGGAACTAAAACAAGTTATTCCCGTCTAAGAGGTTCTAATTCTGTCACCACATTGGCGGATCCAGGGGGTGGCCCGACGGACCTTGCCCCCCCCCCCCAAAAAAAAAGAGGAAAAAAAGGAAAAAATGAATAGGGAGAAAAGAGAAGAAAAGAGGGGAAAGGGAGAGAGATGGAGACAGTATTAAACAACATGACTTGGAGGGGGGAAGGGGGCTGAGTCTTGAAATATTGCATCCTAAAATGCATGAGAATGCAATATTTCACATCCAGACCATCAAAATTGTCTAGCCCCCTAATATATGGCTGCTTCGCTCGCGGGAAACAGACAGTCACTCCAGGTTGGCCAGGTTTGCCCCCCCCCCTCTAGACAATCCTGGATCTGCCACTACACCATGTCGCCTCTCTCGTCATCCCGTCACCTCTCTCGTCGTCACGTCGCCTATCTCGTCGTCACGTCGCCTATCTCATCGTCACATCTGTACTAAAAACATTTTAAAAAAGCTCCCCCCCCCCGGAATTGAACCCTGGCGTCACGCATGGGAGGCATGCACGCTCACCACTATACCACAGTATTGCATGCTGACATATTTAGAAATATGCATTATATACTAGTGCATGTCGCCTCTCTCATCATGTCACCTTCTCATCATGTCGCCTCTCTCATCATGTCGCCTCTCTCGCCATGTCCTCGTGTATGTCACCTCTCTCGCCATGTCCTCGTGTATGTCACCTCTCTCGCCATGTCCTCGTGTATGTCACCTCTCTCGCCATGTCGCCTATCTCCCCGTTTCCTCGTGCGAATAACGGCCTTTATATGCACGAGATCCTCGTGCGAATATCGCTGGCGTTCTCACGCAGCTCAGGGGCCCCATGGCAACTCTGTCTAGCAACAGGGTCACCCATCTGTCCTAGTCTGCCGGTTCCCTCGGACGACACACAAATATAAAATGGCTCAGTCACTGATGTTGCGTGGTAGCAGCTTCACAGAGTAGTCCTTGATGGTGAGGACGACCCCACTGGAGTAGGTACGTGGGTCGTCACTCGGTCGTCGGTCCTCCGCCTCGGGCAGGAACTGGAACTGCTGCAGGAGGCAAACCGTCATCAGGAACATACGGTTACGTGCCAGCGCCTCGCCCATACACACACGTCTACTGGCACCGAATGGCAGCAACCTGCAGGGATAGGTGATTTGTGTTAGAGATCATTTATAAAGTATGTCACGCAAAGTCTGGCCATTTTTAAGACCCCCACCCCTTTGTCATGCTTTACACCATACCTCATTGTTTCAGTAAATATTTTTAGTAGAGGATTATGAGTGGCATAATTTATGTCCCCTTCTAATCATTTCAGTAACAAAGAAAAAAATCTAAAATAAAATTAATGCTGTATCACTTTTTTGCCTACAGTAAAACCTCACTGATAAGCCTACCTCCCATGAAGCCACCCCCAACTTTGAGAAAATGTTGGGTCATTGAAACAGTTTTAAATTATGATGACTGAGTAAAAACCTCCCTTATAAGCAGACCAATGAGACAATGCTATAAGCTTAATTGGGCCTACAATCCCCAAAAAGAACGGTTTTACAATAGATTTCCTGAAGAATCACTGAAAAAATGCTATATGGGTGGGCCCACATAGATAGGGTGGGTCAAGATAGCTATATACAGATTTGTTACCAAGTACAATCTAAAATCATCACAACATCATAAAATTTTTTTAAGAAATTGATTAAATCAAAATCAAATAAAAAAGTTAAATTAAATAAGATGACAATTCTTTTTGTTAACTAATGATAAAAAATAAGAAAATAAATCAATGCTCTATCACCTTAAAATACCCTGTTGGTAGGGTCACGATAGCTGTTCACAGATTATTTGCCTGGTACGTACCTCTTCCTGTTAATATGGCTGTTTGACACTAGGGTTCCGTCTTCCTCCAGGAAGCGCTCAGGTCTGAACTCCCAGGGCGCCTCCCAGTACTTGGTGCTGTGGTGCAGGTTCCACAGGTTGGTCCTCACCTGGGGGTGGGAGGGGAACGAGCAGTATTAGTAAGGGATGGGCCTTTGTTAACAATAGGGATGGGACTGTTGATTCTGTTTTGGGACGGGGGAGGCGAGAAGAGAAGGGACTCCTTGAGGGAATAACTAAACAGATTTAGAGCAAGGACCTAAATATATTTGGACCTTCTTGTAGTGGGTTGGGTGGGGGCACTGCCATATTTTCATTTTTGTACTGATTAAGATCTGACATCAAGTTAAATTACATTGTACTATTCATAAATACTAGTATAACGCACAGCCAAAAATATTCTTTTTATCCTGGGAATTTGTTTCGTATTCTGAACACAAAAATCATGATAAACTACTGGTTATAAGAAAGAAATTGATTTTAAAATGAGTAAAATTCGAGTTCTAAGACGATTTGTTGGTGGTCCAACTATGAAAAATTGTATTATTCATAAATAGTTGCATTTCACACAGACAAAAATAACTTTCTTCATTTCATAAATTATTTCATACTTCAAGTATAAAGTTATTGATCTGCAGACAAATAATCTAAAAAAATAGTGAAAATCTTTAAGAGAATGGAATACCAAGTCTCAAGCTGCTTACCAGTGTGTCCTTGGGGATATCATAACCGTTAATATTGACATCGGTCATTGTGAAGTGGGGCAGGTTGGTGGGGAGGATGGATGTGTAACGGAACAGCTCCAAGATGGCTGCCTCAGTATACGGCATCTGCTTCCTGTGTTTGAGGCAAGGCTCCTGTGTGCCGATTACCTGAATGATCTCATCCACCATTTTCTGCTGCATCTCGGGTTGGTTTACGAGGACAGCGATGAGACAGGTAATGGAGGAGGCAGTGGTCAGTGTTCCTACAATACACACAACAACCAATTTATTAGCTTTTTTTACAAAACTTTTAAGGATTACGTGACTAAATTCATCCCTTTTTCGCATAATTTCAGTAAAAAAAGAACTTCAGTAGGAAAAAGCATTTTTTGGTAAAATAAAAAAGGCCTTCCAAAAAAAAGAAATTGGGTAGGGCCAAAAATATAGGGTTTACAAATTTGAGTACATGTGGAATTATACCTGTAAGCAAATTTGTGAAAATTTATACACGCGGAAATATCTACATTTACAGTGTAACACTTTTGATGGACTAATCAAAATTCTATAAACATCACTTAATCTATTTTGTGGGTATCCATGACAACCATACCTGCAAACAGGATGTTGGTGTTGATGGCGTAGAGAGAGTCGTCACTCAGCTGCATTTCATCGTTATTCTCTCGGGCCTTCCGTTGGATTTCAAACAGTGCATCAGCAACACACTGAGGATTGCCTGGCTCGTACATATTCTGAAACCAGAAATCAGAAATATATTGTATATATTCTGTTATCAGAAATCATTCCCACCAACATCTTACACATGATAAGGTGGGTGTATTCATTAGTAGTCACTCTGTTGTTCAAGCTTCAGTTTACAATGGCTGTGAATTCTGTTTGGGACTTTAAATTTGGTCATTTTCAATTTCGCTTTGGTGCCACTTACCTAATGAAGCTCAGATCAGAGTCAAATGTGGCAGGATATAAAGGGTAGATCCCAAACATTAATATCAAATTTCTGAACTAAGAAAGAAAGAAATAATTTAGTTGGGTACACCAACATTAACATCAAATGAACTAAAAAGTGACCAGCCACCTTTTTGTTATTAATCTCTATTTCCTTCCTAACTTTCTGATCATCTAAGTAATGACATGCAGAGGCCAAGACTGCTTAACCGGCAGTCTACGTTGAATGTGAGTATATTCAATGGACTTTAATTGTACTTTCTGACATACTGTTAACATAGATATTTTCGCGCTGGTCATATTTTCACCACTTTCGCGATTTTAAAATATCCGCGAAAATATGTACAGAGCGAATATTTATACAGTATTGAAACAAATAGCCAAATCTCTGAAATCCGTGAATTTTAGTACCAGCAAAAATGTCCTGTTTAGCAAATTTGCGAAAATTTATACAGGCGAAAATATCTACATTTACAATAATGTTCTCATTAAATGACAAGTTAAGTCTGATACGTACCCTCCTGTTGCTGATCTCACGTTTGAACCAGTTCTCGTTCATGTCACGGACCTCCACCAGCTTGTTGTAGGCGTCGGTCATCACGTATCTGAGGATGGAACAAGCTAATATTAAATGCACATTCAATTGCTGTTGGGTGAGACAATGATAACCCTTTGCCACTATAGTCAATTCTGACAGGTAGGTGGAAAATTCTACAGCTCCTCTGTAGGGTTTTCATGGCATGTGAGTGCATGTTCCCTAGCACTGTGCTTTTATTGGCTGTTGGTCTCTGAACTATGTCAAGTTTAAAGGCAGCTCTCATCTGTTCAAGATTTCCACAATTTCTTTTCCAAGTATTTAACTTTTTCAATGTTACATTCAAATCAAAAACAGCCTATAGCTGTGTGTGCTGTGTGTTTGGGTGACATGACTAGGGCTACAGCTGTGTGTGTGGGTGACATGACTAGGGCTACAGCTGTGTGTGTGGGTGACATGACTAGGGCTACAGCTGTGTGTGGGTGACATGACTAGGGCTACAGCTGTGTGTGTGGGTGACATGACTAGGGCTACAGCTGTGTATGTGGGTGACATGAGTAAGGCTACAGCTGTGTGTGTGGGTGACATGACTAGGGCTACAGCTGTGGGTGTGGGGGACATGACTAGGGCTACAGCTGTGTGTGTGGGGGACATGACTAGGGCTACAGCTGTGTGGGTAAGTGACATGACTAGGGCTACAGCTGTGTGTGGGTGACATGACTAGGGCTACAGCTGTGTGTGTGGGTGACATGACTAGGGCTACAGCTGTGGGTGTGGGGTGACATGACTAGGGCTACAGCTGTGTGTGTGGGTGACATGACTAGGGCTACAGCTGTGTGTGGGTGACATGACTAGGGCTACAGTTGTGTGTGTGGGTGACATGACTAGGGCTACAGCTGTGTGTGGGTGACATGACTAAGGCTACAGCTGTGTGTGGGTGACATGACTAGGGCTACAGCTGTGTGTGTGGGTGACATGACTAGGGCTACGGCTGTGTGTGTGGGTGACATGACTAGGCCTACAGCTGTGGTGCTGGGTGGGTGGGTGGGTGGGTGACATAATTAAGGCTAAAGCTGTGTGTGTGGGTGACATGACTAGGGCTACAGCTGTGTCGGTGGGTGACATAACTAAGGCTACAGCTGTGTGTGCTGTGTGAGGTGCCTACCTTAGTATGGGAGCCATGTCGAGGGCGACAGCTGTCCCGTTCTGTTCCAGCGCTGTGTGCATCTCATCCTCAGCACGCAGCAGGCTGTTCACATCCTCCCGCGGCACCTTGTAACCATACATCTGTAACACGGTGGAGAAGGGGTTGTTATTACACGACGTAGCATTATTGGTACAATTGTGTGTTTGTCTAGGGAATAAAAGGGTACCACACATAGGTGTCTCTTGAGCAACCAGAAGCCAGCATTTAGTCATGTGATAGCAAGGGCAACAGCGTCGATTTAAACAAGGCTCTCACCAATTACCGATTTAACAAAAATTCATTGTAGGGGGAGTACATCGATATCTTTTGATTGTGAAATAAATCTTGTCCAGCTTAGAAAGCCAGATGCACCTCGGGCTGGTACAATATATAATACTGGCTTTTTGTTTAACCCGTTAAGGGCCGTATCGCACTTCAATGCAATATGTCCATCCACAAACCCCCCTGTTGAAATGTGTACTGTAAAACCCAGGCTTTCAGATGGATTTTATTGTGTTTTTTTCTCTACAAGACAGATTTTTCCCAGAATTAGGGGGTCGTCTTTTAACGTGGGGTTTTTATACGATAGAAAATAGTGAAATCGATTTTAAAACTTTTTTGTACAAGACAGATATTTTTCCAAAGTTGGGGGGTCGTCTAAAAGCTGGGGTCACCTTAAAGCTGTGTTTTACGGTAGCAGATTTACAACTAAAGACTTACTATGGAGGTGATGATGTTGGTGATGCAGTGCCTCATAATGGGCTTTACATTGACTGCGCCTGCTGCCTCGGCCACTTGCCGTAACTCCACCATCATGTCACCAATCTGGTCCAAAGTGATCCGCTCCAGCTTCTCTAGGTTATCACCATACATCTGGTAATATATAAACATTTAAAGGCTCATTTTAGTGCAGTTCTTCACAGGTTGGACCTGGGTCATATCAATTGAGGCTTTATGCCCATACTATACAATTGTAAGGGAAGTGGTTACCACCCCCTTCCGCGCACCGAACCGACCCAGTAAGGCACGGCACGGTCAGATTGTCAGACAGGGAAGTAGCTCAGTTAGTAGAGCAGCAGGTTACGTGATCTGAGGGTCGTGGGTTCGAGTCCCGCTTTCTCCAGATGATTTTTCCGCGACCGTTACACAATATACATATAAAATATTAGGATATTTCCATATTTGTGTAAAGCTCATCAAGAGCTACTTTTTGGTATGTGATAAGTAATATGGTAACCCTAAGCCACCATTTTTGATACTTTTTGTTGAATTAGGGTGGTTGCCTAATTTGTATCAAATGTATAAATTTGGTAAACAGTAAAGAATAAACAATCAGAGGCTTATGACAGTGGAGTTCTTCACAAGTGTCATGTGGCCCAGGGTGCAATGAGTTTGATATAAGAGTCACATCTTGAATTGTATTAACCCGTCACTGGACTGGGTTGTTCGCATTGGTTAAGTTTTGATCAACCATCAAACAATGAAATATGCATTTCTTATACTCAATATGTAGGACTAAAGCTCTTATCATCCAAACTCATTCGTTTTTTTAAAGTTTACAGGCAGATGACCTTTCAGGAGAATCCTAAAATCTGGAATACTCACTTTAAGAGCCTTCATGGCAGACTTCTTTTTGAAGGCCCACTCCTTAGAGTAGGTAGTGAAGGCCACCCCTTCCCGACCCCTCCTGATGATGTCTGTGCGGTACGTCCCAGGACGACCGGCAAACTCTGTCGCCTTGGTTACCAGCGCCTCGTGTATAGCTTCATGGCTGTTTAGTACCACAATGTCATGTCCGAACATCTGTAAAGAGGCAACGACAAAACTTTAATCTGAACACTCTCAAATAAGTGTTGACATGTTTAGATTCTGCAAACATGGAACTAATATTGGTGTTTAGAATCTAAGCACTACTTCCCTAAGTGTTTAGCATTTAGACACTTTGTGTTGCCAAGCTAAACACTTGGGTTTTGTTAAACACTTAGGGGACCTAATAATATGTGTTCAGTTCCAAAGTGCTTAATATCAAGCACACAATACATGTTTAGATGCATCAGGACAAGAAAGGACATTGTGCTTTAAAGCCTTATAGCATCAACTAATCCCTCTTGCCACGGGAACAGAAAGGTATATATGTTTGTGAATTCTGTGGAAATGAAAATCAGCCAAAATATATACAGTGTGAATAATTATACAGTATTGAATTACAGTGCCAAATTTTGGGAATCTGCAAATTTAAATGTATGCAAATTCTTTTTGCAAATGCTTGAAAGTTTATACACACAAAAATATCTAAGTTTACAGAAAAGCGTGTATTTCCTACCTTGAACCTGAAGACGTCACCATGTTCCTCCGCCCACTCGGTGATGGTCTTGTGAGGGGCCTGTTTGTCCAGCTGGAAGACGTTCCCAAACCAGGGCAGCTGCTGTGGTCCTGGAGGCAGGCGGTAAGCCTTCCTGCCGCTCCTCCAGAGGTACAGGGCTCCCAGCACCAGCCCAGCGAGGGCCACCGTCAGCATCATCTTCTGTATAGGGGAAAGAGGCATCAGTTAATGAAGCCTGCTACATGTACAGGGGAGAGGGGCATCAGTTAATGTACAGGAGGAGGGGCATCAGTTAATGTACAGGGAGAGGGGCATCAGTTCATGTACAGGGGAGATGGGCATCAGTTGATGTACAGGGGAAAGGGGCATCAGTTAATGTACAGGGGAGAGGGGCATCAGTTAATGTACAGGGCATCAGGGGGGAGAGGGGCATCAGTTAATGTACAGGGGGAGAGGGGCATCAGTTAATGTACAGGGGGAGAGGGGCATCAGTTAATGTACAGGGGGGGAGGGGCATCAGTTAATGTACAGGGGAGAGGGGCATCAGTTAAGGTTGATCGCTACTCTTAACTTTGTATCCATGAAATGTCCTGTTTTTTCCCCCAAAGGTAGCTTATATTATTTAGAAATGGAAAATGGAAAAAAAATGGGGGGGTCCCGAGCTACTTTTTTTATTACAGATTTCTGAAAAAAAAAAGTATTCTCTATTTTTGCCAAAAAATGCAAAAAAATGGGAAATTTTCATGATTTTTTTCTTAGTGAACCAATGCCCACACCAATTTTATATTTCACATGTATATTCCTAGGTTATGTCCTTTAATGGGAAAAATTAAATTATGGTCCAAAAATGTACCTTTTCATGAAAAAACGTGATGGTTTTATGACGATTATTCAAATTTAATGCATAATTCTTCAGCAATATCTAAATATCACTCAAAAAAATCCATGAACTTTTTTTTTTATTTTTTCAAAAAATTGTTCAGATCAATAGCTAACATTCCTAAGGAATTTTGATAGTTGGTCCCGGGCATATTTTAATGGTTTTGGGCCTTTGAAGTTAAAATATAGGACAAAAACTGTCTAAATCACATATTTAAAGGCCAAAATAATGGATAAAAGGCCAAGGATCAGGGTGAAAAATGAATATATTTTATACTCTTAGTTGTTTGAAGCACAGTGATGAGATCTATATCAATCTAGATAATGATTCATTGGTAAATAATTCCAATGTTCTAATTTATGATAAAAATAGCAAATATCACTGCCTCTAAATATATCAAAAATTCAAAGTGCAATAAAATGCTCAATTTTCCTCGGAATTGTCCAATTTTTGGATATGGCTTAGTGTGCATGTTTATATATACAGGTGTCCAATATTAGAGCATTCTGACAGTTTAAAGCTATATGCGCAGAGAGCTGCGCAGTAGTCCATATTCAATGAGTAGCGATCAACCTTAATGTACAGGCGGAGAGAGGGGCATCAGTCAATGTAAAGGGGAGAGGGGCATCAGTTAATGTACAGGGGAGAGGGGCATCAGTTAATGTACAGGGCATCAGTATGTGATTTGGGGGCGCAGTCCCCTCTGCACCCAATTTTCCCTATGTCGGAGAGGTTAGGATCTAAAACTGTGTATTATAATACAGGTCTTAACGACTTTTTTTTTTGGGGGGGGGGGCAACATATTTAGGCCCCTCCCCCCTGCTCAGTGGTTTGGGGGGCCCGGGGCACCCCTGGCCCCCCCTATGCCACTGCCGTCTGAGGAGGAAATCAGGAATTTACTAAGTTCAACGGTTCAGATGTTAAAACATCTATTAACTTTTTCGGCCCATTTATATCTTCATCTCCACACTATCAGCCGATAGATTGCACCTACTCAAAGTTTGCACCAGGTCAAATATTGCGCCCTGACAAAACTTTCAACTTTTGGACTTTTTGACATACAGCCATAAGGGTATGGGTTATTTGATTGTAGCTGTTGAGGTACAAAGTTACTCTTGTTCCCAAATCCTTCCGAAGGAAGGCTCTGGTAACAGCCAAATGACCTTGAACTTTGGACTTTGCTGGGTCTGGGCAACCCCTGCTGGTAGGCTGGAACCAGTGAACAGGAACAGGAAATGGAACCTGAATGTATGATGGTAGTTTTAGGTAGTTTTTTACCATCAGCCTTTCTGGTTCCATTTCCTGTTCCTGTTCGCTGGTTCCAGCCTACCAGCAGGGGTTGCCCAGACCCAGCAAAATCCCAACATTTGGCAGTTACCAGAGCTTTCCTTCGGAAGGATTTGGGAACGAGAGTAACAGCAATGCAGCACCAGCGAGCTTCTACTCATTATTATTGGCCTTTTTCAGTTGTTGAGGCATGAGGCTCTGTATGCTGGCCTAAGGGAGGTTTGTATTGACAAAGTAAGCTACCTGTCTCAATGGTTGTTACGGGGCCAGCACCATAGGGGCACCATAGGGGCACCATAGGGGCAGCACAGGGGCACCATAGTGGCCGGCACCTGGCGCTACATGTAATGTACTAGCATTACCACACCAGAATTACAGAGTACTTTATTTGTATCACTTATGGTTCTATCTGATGCGTTTTGGCATGCGGATTTCAGAACTATTTTCGGTTAAGCTCTATCTTTATTGGTTCTCTTTCAATCATAGATTACAAACAGCAAAATATGGGTATTTATTGGAGGAATTTGCAATGATAAACCTATGGGGCCCGTGGACCCCCCTAATCCCCTCCACACAATTTTTCAAGTAAAATCAAGCATTAAATGATCATTTTTAAGTCTGGCCACAAGATGTGGGTATCATTTTGAAGAGGAAGTAATCAGCTTTTAGGAAATGTAAACATTAATCTCCCCTGATTAGTACAACCTTTGCGGGATTTCAATTGAAATAGCCATGTAATAGTAAATTTTGGGAAATTTTATTAACTTTAGAAATGAATGCAAAATTGTATTAAAACTGTTTAACAAGGCAATTTCAGTTAAAATCCCGCAAAGGTTCCACTATACATAGCGAAATACAAAACATTTCTTTTAAAAAGGGACCATAAAAATCGTGAAAAAACACAGAAAAATCCTCCAATAGGCAACATAGCTTCAATTGGTAATGCTAAATGTACAAGGTCTGGTCCCTGCACTTACACAACCTGAGTTCCCACCCACCTAACCACCCCCACGCCATTAATTACATGGGGGGGTGGTGAAATTACCTGCAGAGCCCCCCCCCCTCGAGAGCACGTAGAATACTTCACGCCCCCCTCACCAAGGCACCAAAAATCTTTACGCCCCCTTTGAAATATAGTTTTACGCCCACCCCTCAAAACGGGTCAGACATTTTTACGCCTTCCCCCCCCCCCATCAGGAAGGGTTGGACATTTTTACGCCCCCCGTAACTAATAAATGAACACTCCCTAAGCTGTTTTCCAGGGGACCTGGTAAAATAATATAAGGCCAAAAAAATAGAAACTTAGAAAAAAGTCGGGTGACCTGAAACAAACCTCTTTTTTTTTTGGCCTAAGTGACATTGTGACTTTTGTCCTAAATTGAGTATAAGATAAGGGGTATAAAACAACGACCTTGAATGTCCACCGGGGGGGGGGGGTCTTAATTTCGGCAACTTACCGACCGGAGGGGCCCCTGGGGTGGGGGTTTTGTGACGGAGTAGGAGGTATGCAGACCTCTTTCTATTTCCTTCCATTTCTATTTTTAATGCCTAGTTATGAAATAATGCTGACTGCAAACAATGAAATGCCACAGTAGACATTAAGTAAAACGCACGTCTTGCAGTGCCACGCTGAGTGGAGGTTGCCATGGAGATGTGGAGCAGGGGGACGCTGGGTCTGTTCTATAGGGCATTCAGGCCATTTTTATTGAGTGCAGAAAAGTTGCGTTTTTTGTACAGAATAGATAGACGGGATCTTAACTAAGAGAAAGCTATCAATTACTAGTGCCAAAATGTGGGCCTACACAGGGAGCACACACTCCCCACTTTCTACTTACTCATTCATATAAAACCACAAGTGGAAATGTACAAATCTTTGCAGAAACCACACATTGTGTAGTATGAAACCATAGCTTTCAGATAGTGTGAACATAACTGTGTGTTTTTGGAGTCAAATAGCCATAAATGAGACATGAGTGTAAATAGAGGGCAAAACTGCTGGTTGTCTGTGCCATGGCAGGCCGCTCTGAACACCCTATGTCCTATTGCCGCGCTCAGAACTGTAGAAGCTCTGTACTGTCATATTGCTGAACGCCCCCCCCCCCCCCCCAACATGACCCTAACACCCCCCCCCCCCCCCCTTACTTTATGAACCCGGGTTGTCCATAGATATAGGCACAGTGGAATATGATATTTAAACTTGCCCAATATATGGTCAATTGGGAATGACACAAGGCTGGCTGCACAGCTCATGGGAGCCAATCAGGGAGCACGGTTGCATCACCCCCTCCCTTCTGGTTTACTCCAGCACCCCTGACCCACTTTCGGGTCTTGATCAAGTCTTAATAAGTCTTAGTCTTAAAGTCTTAAGTCTTGATAAGTCTTAATCTTAAAGTCTTTATAGCACTCACCATTATTAAAGAATGAATGAAAAAAAGCAAAGAAAAACGGGGGTTGGGCGGCAGAGCCCCCCATGATATCAACATATATCAACATGATACCATCTATATTTGGTGGGTACCTATAATTAAGACTTTTAAGATTAAGACTTTTAAGACTTGATTAAGACTCACTCAAGAATTCCCATGGATTGTGCAACGGGGTCACTCTGAAATTGTCCACGATTCGTTTTCCACTCATTGAAAAACACTGTAAAATCCTATCACTGGCCCCCGAGGGACCCATTTCCTGACCTCTTATCGGTAATGGATAATATTTACATGTTCCCCATCTCCTGAATATTGTTCTATTAAAGTTGTTGGAACACATATAAGTAATATTTAGAATTTGAAGAAAATTGGATATAGCCACTTTAATCGCACCAGGAACTGCAGTGTTATCTTGAATCACGAGGTGCCAAGTTTGCCTTAAAATAAGTACAAAGTTTGCCCTGCATATAACATCAGCCCCCTCCCGGTTAGAAAAACCAATCACTCAAATAAGTCAATGTAAATGTATTATCAAAAAGAAAATACGGAGGCTATATTGCCAGACAGGGAATATAGTGCTATATTGCTGGGAACACACTAAAGTTTATAGTTCCCCCCTTCCTCACCAGGGGGACTAGGTTCTCGCCATATTCAGACTACCAGCGGACACCTGTGAGTAACGACCATTCTCAAGTTTTTTAAATATTTTTTTTTATTGTGGTGATTGTTATTATGCTATGTTAATATGATTGATTGTACTATGGTGTGTTTGTGCATTGTTCCCAATTCACTTAATAAAGTGGCCTCCTCACGTAAATATGTTGGTGAGCCTCGGGCAAATGTTAATCTCGTGTCTCATCTTGTTCATCCAGGAATATGAATCAATAATGATCATTCAACTAGAAAACAATCAATCGACTATCAATCGAATAAAATCTGTACAATACCTGTGTGGTAGCTGTAGCTGTGTGTTCTGTGTTCTGCCTCTGGTGCTGCTTGGTGTCTTGGTGTGGTGGATCAGGGACTGAGGCCAGCTGGGGTGAGGGCAGCCCCTATATGTAGTGACCAAGCCTTTAAGGGCCTCATAGTGCTTTAATGCAGCATCTACCTTGTCGGTATGATGCTTGAATGCATCCCTGCTCACAGTGACTGCATTCATGAATCATGTCAAGATTATGAGGCATGATGCACAAATGAAGTACCAGCAAGTTGCTTAAAGGAGCTGTATTGGTGCATCATGATAACACATGTTTCCCTTTAGCACCATGCTGTCCTGACAGGGTTAAGGTGGGGGCTGTAGTACCTAGTAACCCCTATCATGTTCTGCAGCTGCCATTATGGGTAAGACATGTGAGGGTCCAGGTGGGGGGGGGGCACTCCCTCTGCATTGAGGGCTAGGATTATGGGTATACTTTATGGCGGGTTCTGTTGGACGCTGCGTTGCGAACTCTGTCCGAACCCTTCAGTCCGGCAGTAGGTGGCAGCACCTGCTCCGGGCTTGGGGTATGGACAGAGGTCGCTATAGGCTTCCGGTCTGCGTGTCCGCGCGCAGGCTGGCTGCCTATATATAGCAAGAGTCCGATGGAACTCGTCGGTTCCTTTATAGTGCTTGAACTATAAAGACCCTTGTTTATATCGGCTGCAAGCCTACCTACCTGCTCCGAACTCTATAGGGAGTTTGCCCGGATTAGCTAAGCCTGTCTAGGTTATATTGAATAAAACCTTAATAGCAACCTGCACACTTGATCCGAACTGTGTCGACCTTGTTCTTTACTTAATAACTAATTGCCAATATTAAGGGGGAACAAAGTCTCGTCTATTACAGTTACTATGTGTGACCCTCGTCACAGCCCCGCGAGTGGCCCTTGAAAAGGGGTGTTTTTTAGGCAATTTCGGAAGAAGAGCATCCTCAGGAAGGTGAGCGTCACTGTCACCAAAAGCACCCTTACATGAAAGACAGGCAGCGCCTGGCTTTCAGGTGAGGGTGTTTTCCGCGACAGTGACGCTCACTTTTCTAAGGGTGAGGGGTTTATTCTAAGGCCTCATAACTTAAGAAACTTGAAGCTGGAAATGTTGTTCAATTGGTGTCAATATGATATATTGAAATACATTTAGGGCCTAACTTTTCTGGGTTTCTTCTATAAAAAAATGCTTCGACCACCCTTGATAAGGGTATGTTTCTACTGGTCTCCCTATGTTTTGTGCTCAATTTTCCTTGAATAGGGTGCTATTTCTTTCATTTTTCTCCCGTGATACATTTGAGGTGGTGTTCACACATAGTTACTATAGATAGGGAGTGCCCCCCCCCCGGTGGGAGGCTGTACACAGGAGCCCACATATGCCATTACTTGCATAAACTCATTAAAGCCTCTATGTCTTTTTATGTGTATTATCGGGTAGAAGATAACAAATACCAAAGTAGATGCATCATCCTAGCTTAGGCGCATTGCTTCCGCTAGGCCCCCCCCTATCATTAGACTAGATTAACATGATATGATTCATTAATTGATTATGGCGCACATAAGTTGTCAATAAGATGAAGAGTTGAACAGACAAGTTTTAGTTCAATAATGATGAGATTATATGAGAATACATATGGCTGTATTACAGTGGGAATCATCCTTTAAAAGTAATAAATTCTTTACATAAATCAGGTTGTATAGGGCCAAAAAAAAAAGAAGGTTTGTTTCTGGTAACCCGACCGGGTCTAGCAAAACAGGGCCGGGTCCCCCTCTTTTTTTCTCTTTTTCAAATTTTTCCCTACACACCAGTTTTTACGGTTTGTAAATCGGATAATTTTTAAGGATTGTAGAGGAAAAACGCTAAAAATAGGCCTAAAATGAGAAAATTTAAAAAAAAAAAAGAAAAAAAAAAAAAAAATCCGACCGGCCGGGTCTGGGTTGTCTGACCGTGTTACCGGAAACCAACCTTTTTTTTTATTTGGCCTAGTCAGATTTGATTGCAGTTTTAAAAATCAGCCAGGCTTTCAATAGTGGTATAGAAAGGTTTCAGCTGGTTCCAACGTAAAATAGCTCTATAATAGGAACTTCTCAGTTGGTTTTAATGAACGATGATTTATTACATAACTCATCAACTGCATTTCATCTTTGTGTAATGTTACTGTAGGATTTGTAAGCTATATTTGTAGCGATATGTGGAAATTGACAAATTCTCTGTTCTACAGTAGATTTCCTGGATCATATATCATCAGCAATGTACTGTGTCCCTGAACGTGTTTTTTTTCTCTGTAAATAAATAAGTACCGTAAAACCTCTTGTTTAGTCCGCGGCTAGTACGCGAATCAGATCGGCAGTGCGGTTTAAAGGATCGGCCCAGGATCGGGGTGCAGCTTATACGCAAGTTTTTGCTACTATGGTACAGTACTAAAGTCACCATAATCAGATTGTCAGTGCGGCTCATAGCATAGGCCCCAACTCTAGGTGCGGCTTATACATGAAGTAGGCTTATACGTGAGGTTTTACGTTACGTTCAGTGCTCATTGAACTGAGGAGACACGCCCAGTTGGAGGGTCCAGGTACGTGGCAATCAAAAACATGAATCAGGTATCCAGAAAATCTAGCAGGCTCTGAAACCTGAAAAAATCTAGCGGGCTCTGGAACTGAGAAAATCTAGCTGGCTCTGAAACTTGAGAAAATCTAGCGGGCTCTGATACCTGAAAAAACATAGTGGGCTCTGAAACCTGAGAAATTCTAGCGGGCTCTGAAACCTAAGAAATTCTAGCGGGCTCTGAAATCCATAAAATCTAGCGGGCTCTGATACCTGAAAAAATCTAGCGGGCTCTGAAACCTCAGAAATTCTAGCGGGCTCTTAATCCTAGCAAACTGACGGGTGCTGAATAAGATCTAGCAATCTGACGGTCACTGAATTGAAATGATGGCCCCTATTCCTGAGGGCCCTAGTTCCTGGGGGCCTCAGTTCATGGGGGCCCCAGTTCAGAGGGCCCAAGTTCAGAGGGCCCCAGTTCTGAGGGCCCCTGTTCAGGGGGCCCCTTTTCCAGAGGGCCTAAAGGCCTGATACCAAGGTAAAGCGCTGATTTACATAACACCTGACTACATCTTACCTGGGGGGGGGGGGGAGGGGGGTGCAGGAGGATCTTTCAGAACAACTGACACAATCGTAGGCAAAAGAAAATGGTCAGCTGTTTGCAATTTACCACCAAAATACTGTTTTATTGCATTAAAGGTTTTGGAATGTGCAACAAATAGATACAGACTATTTAGACATCAATCTATACCGTATCTCCAGAGGGGTCAAACGTGACATGGCGACCTGGTACAATAATTTGAGCGACCTCTGGACTTTTGGACAAACTTGACTATAGTAAAGATAGTCTAAAGAACGGACTTCGTGACCTGGATTCTTAAATTCGGTGACTTTATTTCCACTTTAGGGTGACCCCTCTGCGCCTTGGCTCTATACGTAGAAGCCCCCTTTTTTAAAAGTGTTTTATTGGGTTGAATAACTACATATACAAAATAATAATGTAAAATGTAATTAATCTAGCACATGCACTTTGCATTACTTACGCTAGGACCCCTTGACTGTCCTGTATGATAACAGTGTTGAAAAACAATGTATGGCGAACTACATGTTCATTCTATCCATCATTATAACAAGAAATTCAAATGTTCACTTATTAAATGATACAATGAGATGAGATGAGTGATGAGAATAGTTATCCAGATTGATGAAAAATTGAAAGCCAATAGATAAAGTTCCAGCGATTAATTAAGAATAAATGGTTTACATGAAAAACGTCTTGTAATCCTTCTTGATTGCAATTTTGCATTAAGACCCTCAACCTCTGTGTACCAATGTTTTAACTGAGTCCACTGACATATGGCTCTATACGGGACTAGCACATCCTGGTACTTCAGGTAATCGGGGGATAAACTCCATCTCCTTATCAGGCTAATCCCCTCCCCTCACATCTAGAACAAAGGTGCTGATAAGAAATTCTCCCATGATATACTGCTCTGGAGTCGGGGGCCTAAGCACAATGCATTGCTCTGATCCGAGATGGCGTCCCCCATAGCCTAATGCGCTAGTCCCGTATAATAGTTGCTGTGTAGGACTATTGGTGGCTCTATACGTATCTATAGAGCCATAGGGGTAGACACTAGCTGATTCAGCCATGGGCACCCCCTGGAAGCTGTTTCAGCAACGTAAAACCATAGCGCAAAAAGAGAATGTTACAAAATGTGTAAATTAGCCTAAATTTCAAGACTGCAGTGTAAATTTGACAACTACGCTAATATTAGCGTAAATTTTTAAACACTAACGTAATTAAAAAAAAGAAGTTTATCATAATGTATTTACGTTCCGTAACATAAATTTCGTTTTGTACCAGCCCCTGGTGTAGTACACATATTGAGCTCAGTCCGAGTCACATCCCAGTAAACACCCTACGTAGTTCCAACGTAGCTCAGAGGTTTCTCTAGGTAGATGTCCAACCAAAAGGTTTGAGATTGGTAATTTTGGAAGGTTTGTAGACGTCAAAACGTTAAGGTTTATTTACGTTCAACAGATGTAGACGTCTGATTTACGTTGATCTACCTCCTTCAGACGTAAAAATTCTACGTAGATCTACGTTAAAAGACGTAACTTTTCAACTTCAATTGGGTAGATGACTTTTCCGTGTCACACTAGGTGGCAGCACTATCAATTAAGGAGAGTATATTACAGCTCCTTAACAAATCTACCACATTCAAGCAGTAAATTCTCATTAATTGTGAACTCAATATCATGCAAATAAACCACAGTCAATAGAATATTTATATATAAAGGACAGGTAATTAAAGTATTGTGCATGAATAGGTGCTTTGAGGCACTTTACTGTGAGGACACCACATTGGTGATAATGGAAGAAATACAAAGCCTCTCTGCAGCCAAAACTATTCAACAGATCTATACTGTCAGGCTGTTCAATTGAACTACAAGAATATACTATGTAGAATGAGATGAGATTGAAAATTATAGTAGTTACTTTGTATGAATATTGTTTGTAAATGTAAATTTGTCTGCAATATATTACAAGTCTTTGTCTGAGTCCCACTATGTAGAATTATATGTAATGTGTTAAACATAGATTTACGTCTTCAGGAGCTACGTAAATCAGACCTGCAGGTTTGAGATTGGTAAATAAACCTTAACGTTTTGACGTTGATAAACCTACTAAAATTACGTAGTTCAGACCAAAATTCAACGTAGATTTACGTCTGACCAACCTCGTTGTGTTTACTGGGATGGGGGCTGTGTGAGGCGGGGGTACCCATGTGACTTGTGTTAGAATAGACCACGTGGCCGTGTCGAGTTAACCCTTTAAGGACGACATTTGTTGTCATGATGCACCAATGCAGCTCCTGGCCTGCAGAAATTTCTAAAATACCCCAATAGTCTATAGGGCCTAAAAGAGTCCAATATCCTCCATATATGCCTACATAGGAAAACACATTTCTCATAGGATCTTGACAAACCACATTTGATTGGTGCATTCTGATGATTTCCCAAGAAGATTTCGAAATTCCAGAGGTGAAATGGTGCCTTTTGGCATGTCCTAAAGGCACCATTAAATGCTCTACTCGATTTAACTTTAGGCCACATAATGGCATAATGAGGCAACCCTGAAACCTTATATGATTCTGAAAAAAGAACCCCCATCACACAGACAGCTCCAGATGTCGCCATCCACACAGACACATGGACACACCCACGGGCAGACGGGCAGACGCAGGCAGTGTGTGGGTGTGGGGGAGGGGGGAGGGGGTGTATGGGGGGGGGGTATGTTGGGCTGGGGGTATGTAGGGGGAGGGGGTATGTGGGTGCACTTTGATTTATATTTTTGATACAGGGTGTGCGGCTGGACCTTTGACAACCCTTACCCTGAAAACTAGGAAACATGTTAGTGCAACCTAGATCCTTGCCCGGGCGTTTTTCATGGAACTGGGCCCGTGTTCAGTTTTTTTCTTCTTTAGAAATAGGGTTGTTGATTTATGTGTATCATATTGTAGGGTCTTGACAAAGTTTGGAAGGGCCAACATGTAACAACTAACATATGAAACATAAGCAAAATAGTATATTGCTTCTTATTTTATGTATCAATGCTTTCAAATGTACTGACTTTTTCGTTAAAATGGGGTGGGCTTTTTTGTACCCCTCTCAAGAAGAGTTCCCCCGCCCAAAATCACCAACCTTTCCCTTGTGTTAAAAAAAACAGTTGCATAACAAGCAAGTGAAGTAGGGCCGACCTCTCCTGATGGTCATTCAACTTCAAGCAACATTACCCTTAAAGGGACTTGCTACTTGTCGCAGGATGTCTGATGTTCTATTGACTTTTGCATATAACTCAGAATAATGTTAGTTCGATGTATTATTTAATAGAAAAAAAATTGCCATGTCACAGTACTAACTTTCATGATACGGCCATTTGAGCAAAGGAATACCCTAACTATAGAAATGAATAGGAAAACAACATTTTCACATTGTCTGTCACGGATAATCCCTTTATTCTATTGATATTTCAACCAAACCTTGGGAATGTATAGTGGACATCTAAAATGCTTATTGAACTGAGGAAACACACCCTGTGGGAGGTCCCAGGCACGTGTCAATCAAAAACATGAGTCAGGTAACTGATTTGCAAAACACCTGCCTACATCTTACCTGGGGGGGGGGGGGGGGTCCAGGAGGATTTTTCAGAACAACTGACACAATCGTAGGCAAAAGAAACATGTCAGCTGTTTGCAATTTACCACCAAAATACTGTTTTATTGCATTACATTTTAGGACCAATAAAACAGGGGGTCATGGATGAAATGAGAAAGGCATGAATTTTGGAAAAATATTTCTTTTGGGTTAACTATAGTATCCTATGGGTGTCCTAGCAGTGAATATATGTGAACAATGGAGGTATACTGTCAAAGTAGCAAATACAAATAGTTGATTTAGGGAAAGTGGTGTATGTAGGAATACAGCTAAAAGAAAACTTTTCATGAGCTTCGATTTTTGCCACCAGGTGGCTTCTGTGTAGGAACTAGCAATTCCCTTTAAGGTAACCACACACATTACTAGTCTGTCCAGGGGGCGTCGCATTGCAGCTTACTGGTGTAGTTCCCCCAGCCACCACAAGGGGAAGCTCTAGGAGCGCATCCGTGTCTGGTCTCTTACTGTTAAGTCTATCGGTAATCTGGCTAAATGGATTACAGTTCTGCTACATTAAAGTGGCATAATCACCGAGTGTATCCCACTCATAATTCTAGTACTGTTCTAGTCTACAATGTGGTTAGGTGCGAGTGGTGAGACTGTCCCTTTAACATTGAACAGTGTACAGTAGTATGTAGCGGGGTGACCCGGCGACCTGGGCTGAATTTTGCTACAGTATAAATGGTCTAAAAATGTGACTTTTCGATCTGGGGCCCTTAATTCCAGCGACTTCCCGATGGGGGGTGGGGGCTGTAGCCACCCCCCCCCCCCACCCATATACCACACAGTACCGCTACCTGTACCGTCAGCTGCTGGTGACAGCATGTCCCCCCAGCCTCATGTCACTCACCGGGCTGCATTCAGGTACCCTCACCACCCCCACACCGGCATACAATATAGTACAATACAATACAATACAACGATTTTTATTTTAACTGCAACAACCTGGAACAAGTTCCTGTATTTTGATTGTTACAGCAATGCAAAAGATATTCCTTTCTCGTATATCACATTTATATGATACAATTACGTCAGTCTATCGATGTGGTTTAGGCAACAAGTATGAACATATACATGACATATATCTGTATGTATGGTGTTATGTCATGAGTATCCATTTCGTTAATATTAGTATGACAGAAAAACTAGCTCTTTACTGAGGTGTGGGGATGTAGGGTGGGAAAAACCAAGGCCCGGGCCAGGGGCAAAATAACTATCATACATGTAACTATCTGTAGCTTTAGGCCACTCAAAAAAATAAAATGGTTTCTCATCACCGCACGCATCATAAAAATCACCTTTTGAGGAAAACTTTTCTTTTTTTTTGCTAATTTTTCATGAAAAATATGATAAAAATGGACAAATATTGGGTTATTTGGTATCAAATCAACTTTCGCCCTCACAGATAGAACCCAATGTCAGTTTTTAATTTTAAAAGGTTTGACTACTGACTTTCTTACTATGTTGTTTTCAAGCCTGATATTAGGCCGTTTTATTTTCATATTCATTAAATGTGTATTTTTTCTAATGCCCTACGTGATAAGGGCATCATTAGTGTGCCTCTTCATGGGTGCCCAGAATTTTGGCCGTGTCGTCGTGTCGAATTTAAGCAAAAGGGCCGTGTCACTGTGTCGATTTTTATTCCATACATATAGCTATACATTCTACTCAATGTTATTATGTCCGTCGATTTTTAAAAGGGCTGTGTCGCCGTGTCGATTTTTACCCATGTAGGGGCACATTAGTTACATAGTAACCAATGCTGAGTGAGTCCCCCCCCGGGACCCACATGCCACGCAGTATATATGCCCATCCTGTACTATATAAGTGCCTCTACATGGGTACCCGCAATTTTGACCATGTCGCCGGGTCGGATTTTAGTAGTAGGGCAGTGGCATTGTGTCGATTTTTAGCTATATAAGAACAAAGAGAAAAACCCCTGTGGGTCGATTTTTATCCCCAATTTTCCTGTGTCCGTCGATTTTTAAAAGGGCCTAAAAGGGCCGTGTCGCCGTGTCGCTCGTGTCGATTTTTACCCATGTAGAGGCACATATAATACTTGTGTGATCCCCCATGGCCGTCAGACGGACTACAAACAGTGGTCCAGTTACGGGACTAGTGTCACCACTTTACACATGGGGCCCTGTTACATGAGGCCAAGAAAAAGATTTGTTGTATTTTTTTTTTTTGAATTTTTAAATTTTATTTTACCAAATTTTTTCATGATTATTTGGTAAATTTGGTACATTTTACAGATATTTCGCCAAATTTAGGCCCTACAAAGACATTTTACTCCAAATATCCCAACGAACTTTATGGTCGGGCCTTAAATATATGGTAGGTCGGTTACTGGAATACAACAACACATAGTTTAGGCCTGAGACACAATGATGATTAGGTCAAAGGTCAAAACAAAGTTCCTTCTGATCACCTGGCGGTGAAGAGGGGCATTTTGATTTCTTCTCATTTCTTTTTTTTCAAACTTTTTTTTAAAAACTTGGGGCTAACGATGTTTTGCTAACGATATTCACATGTTAGAGGTTAAAAATTTGTTGAGACGTAAAAGCTGTTGTAATGCAAGTTGATCTTAGCTCATTGCATAAGCTTTAACTTGAAGCCAAATATGCCAATATTGGCCCACTTTTAGACACATTGCCTATCAAAAATCTAAAAAGAAAAAAGGGAAAAAAAGGCTTTCCTGAAATCCCGATTTTTATGATTCTAACGATCGGTTTCAAGTCATCCAGTATAAAAACGGTGCCGAGAGAGATATGGGCTTTTCATAAACTTAATTTTCTGCAAACCTCAGAAGTAACTTGGAGGGGGGGGGGGGTGTAAGTCCCTTTGGGAAATCTATTGTACTGGTAATTCTACCGTCCCGTGGGGAGGGGGAGCTAGATGGCTAAAGCTGACACCGCCACAAGGCTAATTCTTAGAATTGACATGAGGCCTAGTGACATGCGATATGAGCCTTGAAAATATAGTGACAGGGGACATCAGTAATTCTTAAAATGTTAAATTGCCCCCCCCCCATCCAGACCTCCTGTGGTGGTGTCTGGGGGTACGGGAGGGGTGTAGGTGTGTGTGTATGTGGTGTGTATGATGGCTCTGGACCCCTAAATTCGATATGGCGACATGGGCCTTTCTTAAAATTGACATGCGACATAAGGCCTAGTGACATGCGACATGAGGCTTATTGACAGGGGACATGGACATTTCTTAAAGCCGACATGCGACATGGGGACCCCCCCATCAAGGGCCCCTGTATGGGGGGTGGGAGTAGTCTGTAGGGGGGGGGGTGCTGGATGATGGGTGACATGCAACATGAGGCTTGGAAATATAGTGACAGGGGACATGTGGTGTGGTGTGTGGATGGGTGGTGGCTGTAGGGGGGGGGGAGATGAGTAATTCTTAAAAATCGTCAATTGACCCTCATCCAGACCTCCTGTAGGTGGGTGGAGGCGGGGGGGGGATGCTGGTGGATCCTGGGTGTACGTGGGGGGAGGGAGGTGTCTTGAGAAGGTGTGTGGGGTAGGGGGTGGGGTGAGAAGATGAGGGTGGCTAGTGACCAGTCAGAGACAGGACTCAGGACAGGACATACCTCCACCCACCTCTACCACAGGGCATCCACCTGGACATGCCTCCACCCACCTTTACCACAGGGTAGCACAGAGTCTCCACCAACTCCTACCTCCTGGGTGTAACCTTCACCCACCTGGACACCAGGGTAGATCACAGCCTCCACCTGGACACCACTACAGGGTAGAACACAGCAGGACAGTAAGGGCACAGGCAGCAGTAGGACACTACACACTATACTCCATATAATTATAAGGTCTACAAACCCCCTTACTACTACTACTACTACTACTACTACTGCTACCTCTACTACTACTACTACTACTACAACTACTACTGCTACTACTGCTACTACTACTACAACTACTACTACTGCTACTACCTACACACCTACTGGACGCACCCTACCTGTACACTTACCTGTAGATTTACCTGTACACACCTGTAGACTGTTACCTGAGAGAAGCCTGTAGGACCTCACAGCCTCCCCACCTCCAGGACCCTCCCCACACACCACCCCGTGCTCTTCACGTTGGCCTTCACGCCCAGGAAGGTCCACAAGATGTCCTTGTAGGGAGGTTAGGTACACCACAAGACCCCTGTTATTCCGGCTGTGTACCCTGTACCTGACGCCATGGAGGATGACAGCGCCATCTACCTGCCGGACCTCTGTGGTAACCACAGTGCATTCTGGGTAAGTAGCCTCGGGTCAATGATAAAACCCTGACTTTGCATCTTCATGTTTCCCCTTGATTTGTACCCTTTTTGACCCGTAAAGGACTTGCAGGTAACTCTCAGTTGTATACCTGCATAACTCCAGGTTGGGTTTTAAAATGTATCATCAAGTTTAAGAGGTTACCGGTAGTCAGTAGTGGCTATCCTACGTTCGTCATATGGCTAGTCCTCACCCATTAGTCAAAATGACGAACTTATATATATTCAAAAATGACTAGAGCAAAAGTAATGCCTTAGTCAAAATGACTAACCCTAATATGCAAAAAAAGGACTAAATGTGGGTTGGTCACTATTTTCCATCTGCATATTTCCACCTTTGTACCCTTTATAGTCCTTTAAAGACAGTATTATGCATGAATGCATCATGCACTTGGTCGTCATGATGCATAAATGCAGCCCTTGCAGGTGACTCTCAGGTGCTGGATTAATGCATCATAAAGACCCTATGGGAGTGTCTCAGCCCCATAGGGTCAGCATGATGCATAAATGGAGCATTGGTGAGTTACTCCCCAGGGCTGCTGTCATGCATCATGACAACCAAGGGCATGATGCATTCATCCTTAAAGGAGTAAGAAGCAGTCAATGCTACATAAACACAGGTGCCATCAGGCTAAACCATCTCCGTGTTTCTTTGCATGGATCTCAATTCTCATATCATTGCAAATACGCTGGCTCATGTGAGTGCCTGGACAAACGTGCTAGGGCCCCCTAAAAAAAGGTGTGTTTCAGGCTACCCGACCCTATCAGGGCCGACCCTGAACATTTCTATCCAATTTTGAAAAAAAAAGTATATTTCAGGTAATTTTGGGGCTATTTTAGAGTCAATTTGATGGTCCACGAGTCGACGCCAGTGTTGGCGAGTCAGCATTGAAGTTTGCTGGTCAATTTTTAGGTACTTTTCAGGCCATGGGATCTATCTGTCTTTATAGAACAATTTTGGGGCTATTTCAGAGTCAATATGACAGTCTACGAATCAATGCCGTTGTCGACGAGTCAGCGCTGAAGTTTGCGAGTCAGTTTTGGGTACTTTTCAGGCCAAAGTGAAAAAAAAACAAAAATCCGACCTACCCTACCTAGATTCTCAGATTATGTGACCTAAAACACTACTTCTATTTTTTTGGCCTAGCCATAATCTTGATAATCGTAGCATAGTCTTAATCTAAAATCTTAGGGTAATGCATAAAGGCAACGAGCTCCAGTCCAGCCTGGGCCCTATATCGGACTTCTCCCACTTTACATGAACCTCTACCGTCATGCTGGTCTCATTATGTAACGGACCAAGGTCACCTTGGGTGTCAGAAGATGGGACGCCGACCCGCATAGTGTTTCTATTGAGACATTAACACAGGGTGTTGAAATCGGAAAATTTTACACACATTTATCTCTAATAAGGCCACTCAAAAAGATAAGATGGTTTCTCATAAGAGAGCATTCGAGAGAAATCAGATTTCTAAGGAAAAGCTTTTATTTTTGCTATTTCAAAAAAAATGGACAAATGTTTGGTATCAATTTAAAGCTTAAACTGCAATCTGATTGTGGTGAAATTCCATGACATTCATCCACCCACCTAGAGGGTCAAAATCGGGTGAGCGCACGCCCTTTAAGCAAAGCATCGTGCAGGATTTCTCCTCCTGTCAAGCGGTCACAATTTTTTTCCCAACCCACTTTTAGTTAGAAGAAAAAAGGTGTGTTTCAGGTTACCCAAAAAACAATGCCGACCCTAGAAATTCTATCCAATTTTGAAAAAAGACACTATTCTTGGCTATCTGAGAATCGAGGCCTTGGTTGGTGGAATGGCTTTTGAGTTCAGGAGATAATACCTTGGTACTTTTAAGAAAAAAAACACTAAATTTAAGGGAAAAAGATCTGACCTACCAAAATCTTTTTTTTTGAACATGTAACATAATTTTTATTTTAGGTCATTTTGGGGCTGTTTAAGGGTCGATCTGATAGTTCATGAGTCGAGGCGGTCATTGGCGAGTCGGCATTCAAGTTTGTGAGTCGATTTCTGGGTACTTTCCAGTCCAAAGTAAAAAAAAATTGGACCTACCTACCCTAGATTTTCAGACCATGTAAGGGAGTGTTCGATTATTAATTACAGGGGGGGTGGTGAGATTTCGTGCGGAGGGGCGAAATTTTTTTACGCCCCCCCCCTCGAGAGCGCGTGAAACGTTTCGCGCGCCCCCTCATGGAGGGGGCCAAATTTTTTCGCCCCCCCCTTTGAACTATAGTAACGTGCTAAATCTTTTATGCCCCCCCTTCAAGAGGGGTCAGAATTTTTACGCCCCCCCCCCGTCAGGAAGGGTCGGAAATGTTTGCACCCCCTGTAACTAATAAATAAACACTCCCTAACCTGAAACACACCTTTTATTTTTGTTGTTGTGTGTGTTGCAGGACTCTAACGTGTCGTGGAGTACAGAGACCCCGGACGTCCCCCGGTGCTTCCAGGACTCTATCCTGGTATGGCTGCCGTCCGGCTACCTCCTGCTGGCCGCCCTCCTCTACATACCCTACCTACGGGCCACACCCCTCAGCAATAACACCAAGGACATAGGCTGGTTGTGTGCCGCCAAACTGGTAAGTACACATACTGCATGAAGGTCTGCATTCAAGTGAGGGAGTGGTCATTTTTTAACAAGGGTGGGGGGGTCGGTGGATTTTCGTCTGAGTTGCTCGATTTCCCCATGGGCGGGGTAGAAATTCTTTTGTTCAAAATTCTTTTGGTCCCCCCTTCAAGAGGTCCGAATTTTTTTGGTCACCCCTCCCCCCCAAAAAAAAATCCACCAACCCCCCCCCCCCTGTTGCTAAAAAAAATGACCACTCCCTGGATTAAATATGCTTAAAGGAACATTTTAAGCACATTTAATTTTGGTAAAAGCCACTTAATGTCATTTAAATGCTGTTGTGACCTCTCTGTGATGTGTACATGGCATTACTGAACTTAGGGGGACGCTTATTAGAATGATTTTTCCGCTTGAAATTTTTTTAGCACTGGGACACTTATTATCATCCAATTCAGTATTCATAATTCATGTGAACAGCCAAGACAATAATGTAAATGGGGCAGAATTTGTCGAATATCATGAAAAATGAAAACATTTTTCACTTAAAGTGAGTATATCCAATGGTTGGGACCCAAAATTAGATTTTCTTGATTGATCTAGGATGTCAGCCAAGACCAAACTTCTCTTCCTACCTATTTCATTCATGCTAATTATGTAACATTCCCCTCAACTAAGCTCTCGTTGACCAAAATTAAACTAAAAGTGCCACGCCCAAAATGTGAGTCCACTTTTCAGAGGGTCGTGCCTCTGGGACGAGCTCGATGCAGAGCAACAGCATAAACTATTTTTGGCAAGTCTAAAATAAAATAATTGCTCTAAATGATCCTAATGTTAACCTATGTATGGACTGTAATAGCGCGGTATACCAACTCCGAATTTGCCTGTGATTGTAAATGAAAATGGTAAAATTTTGAGCTCAGTGTAACCAGCGTGTGATTGTAAGGCGACTCTGTGATAACAAATTACTGGTGTGCTCAGGTAATTCATATTGTTCGCAAGCTATCTACAATATATCATGGGGTATAATTAACAACAGACTGAAGGAAATTGCATGTGTTCGGGTATTGTTTTTATTTTGAATCACATCTCCAACTCTGTTCATGATCTTACACCTTGCATGTATGTATGTATGTAGGTACAACATGTATAAATTCAAATCTACTCTCGTGCAGCTGCTGACTTTGTTCGTGGTTGTCCTCCCTCATGGAACATCCTGATGGTACATCCGGTTTACATTTACATTGACTTCTTTGACGAATTATCATGCCCTCGCACAATTTTTTGTATTGTACTCTGTATTTTTATGTTGAATTTACAATATTGGCGAATGTGAAAAACGTATGTGATATGACTATTCTTGGCCAATAAAAACATTGAAAACTGAAAAATGAACTGGGTAAAATGAAATTGTGTATGATTTTACTCTCCCCATTGAAAATACACTGTATGTAGAATTCAAGGGACTCCCCCTCTGAGCAGTTTCTGGCCATTGATATCATTTGACTGTCCAGCAGCCCCTCAATAATATTTTTTTCCAGTATTTTGAACTTGTTTAGGCAAAAAAAAGGTATGTTTCATCAGGTAACATGGGAAGAAAATGTAGGGTCGGAATTTTTCCTTTTTTTAAAAACTTATCTTAAACATGAAAGTACTAGCCAGCCTCTCCAGAGGCCCTAAAATTGACCAAAAATGTTCAAAAATATGAAAATTTCTTCAAAATTGCATAAAAACTTGACCTGAATGTTGTTGTTGCAGGCCCTGTGCGCTGTCCTTACCCTGGTGGCAATCATCGACATGATAGTCGGTGCTGCCGGAGAGAATACACTTCCGGTGGAAATCCTGTCGGCTTCTATCCTCGCTATAACCTTTGTAAGTAGTTAAACCCATCCTGGACGTCATACTTGCTTATTATATTAATTCTATTTTTTGTTTAAGCATTCATATGAATAAGTAGTTTTCTGGTTTAATTATATATTTATAACTAATCTCAAATATTTTGAGTGACAGACCTTTATGCACTGCTTCAATGTTTGTATTTGAATTAATTAAATAATTAGGAATCAAAAATCAATTTAGTTAAAAATGAACCAAAATGTTCAGCAAATCCAGAATTCATGTCCCAACTGATCTATGGTTTCCCAGAACTCAGTTTAAGATTCAGCAAATTATCACTTTTATTCTCAATTTAAGACTTTTGGAATGCAAGCTATAAGTCCGCTAAATGCAGTGGGAAAGACTATACCAATGCTCATGGGACCCTCTGAATTTACTTTTATTGCTCACGAAGGATATTTCATTGTGGCCCATCCTCCAAATATGATATAGTTATAACATTTTGAATACATTTAAGTAGAATTTTAAAAATGGAAAAAATTGGATGCTGTCACTCATGCAAACACTCATGCATTGAAGGTTAGGTTAAAGATGGGTTAGGACCTAATTTTGGGTTAATTGTTATATTTCAGCTAGACAAGATATTTGTGCTCATAATGTCCAGATAAATATGTGTGTAGCTTTTTTAATAATTCTAATGCTTACGAATGTATGTAATATAAAGAAAACCAGGGCAAGAGACTCCTCTGTAATAGAGACAGGTCCCCAGACCTATGAGCCATGAGTTGCTCTGTACTTTATGGATCTATAAGTATCAGGATAATTTAAACACACATCTATGTAGACATTATGAACACAAAATTAAATCGAAGACTTAGCTGCTATAACCCATCTTTAACCAGACTTCATATGTATGTGACTACTACGCTCGTGGAAACCTCTTGGGTTGCTCTTTACTCTTAGTGAGAGATCCAAAATGTTTCCTGACTATACAGCTGTTTGTACTATGATATTTTTGTATTACTATCTCAATGAGTTTTTTATTGACTGGATTATGAAGATCATCTCTGCCATGATTTATGGTCAAATAAAAACTTCTCAAACCTCAAACATCTTCATGGGCTGTGTGTTGTCCCAGGTCCGGGAAATGGAGGAAAACCCTCCCCAGAGCCGTTATTTACACCAGTGTTAATTTTCACAATGCAGGTAGGTGTGAAAACACTGCAGGGCTCACTGCCTACTGGGTGAAATGGAGGAGCACAGAGGTCTCTGGAAAAAGCTTATTTATATGTGATTTCATGGCAATCACCTGTATGATTCACTATTCCCCATGTATGATTCAAGAGCATACACTAATCTATCTTATGGGATATATACATTTAACAGCAAATTGATGGAAAATTCAGCAAATGGGTTATAAGAAAACCGTTGCTAATTTTAGCCCTGTAGTGTTTATGCTACAAGCAAAACCGTTGCTAATTCTAGCCATGCAGTGTTTTCACACCTACCTGCGTTGTGAAAATTAACACTGGTGTAAATAACGGCTCTAAGGAGGGTTTTCCTCCATTTACCGGACCTGTGTCCAGGTGGTGTCAGCTGTGTTGGTTTTAAAAATATATCATATATGATGTTGTGTGTTGTGCAGGTGGTGTCGGCTGTCATCGTGTGGCTGGAGTTCAGGCGGGCAGTGCGTTCCTCCAGCGTCCTCATCTTCTTCTGGCTGCTCCACCTCGCGTTCGGCCTGGTCCCCTTCAGGTCCTACATCATCCACCCTCACACCGCTCCGGTCAGTAACAAACATTATTTCATGCTGAGAAACAAAGTTACTGTGCTTAAGTACTAGAAAACATTACATTTTCCTCACTTTTAAAGACTAATAAATTCTTAACTACTGAAATGTGAATTTAGGTTGTGAAAACGTACATTATTCTATACTAGAGGTGAAAGGACGATGGTGTTGTCGCTCCGCTACTTCATCCAGATAAAGGGAAAATTCAATTTAAAAATGTATATTATTCTATACATTTTAGTAAAAATGAACAGCCTCCCTCGTCAGTCCTTGGTGATGAGAAGCCATTTTTATTTTGAGTGGCCTTAGAATAGTACTAGAATGGTCATTCTCCACACCCCTGTGTACACTGTAAAAAAATTCCATCAAAATAACGGAGATTCACTGGCAACACTGGGTGCCGGACTTTCACTGTTAAAATAACGGTCATTGTTTTTTCAAGTTCACGGTTATTGTAAAACTTAACATTGATTCTCTGTATATTCAACAGAATATTTTTACAAGACAAAGCTTCACCATAAATGAATAAACGGTGTTTCACCGTACTGGATTACAGATATTCATATATTTTTACAGTGTAGAAACTGATGCTCATTCTCCATGGGTTGTTTCTCCATGATGATGACACTAAAATGAAATGAAACCAATCTTTAAATGTAGGTTTTAGATATAATCTATCAATAATTATGTGAAATAAACACAGAGATCCACTCTAATCAGTCTGAACTCCTGGTTTCTCCACTTGTGGTACCTTGGATCATATCACATTCCGCTCTGCCTCATGTGATACAATCCAAGGCACCTATCGTAGTGAAACCTGTCATTTAGACAGATCATCGTGGACCTCTGTCTATTCATCACTAAAGAAATCAGGTTTTTCATCACCATGTGCTTCATAGAAATAAGGTTTCAAGGGAAATTTCCTTTATATTTGCTAATTTTGAGTTTCATTTCTACAACATATAGATTCCTTCTGGGCAGAAAATGGGGAGGTTCTAATCACTATGATTTAATGGTCGCGATATACCTTAAACAATCATTAAATGTAAATATTTTTTGTATGTATGAACTTGCAAATTTCCATTAAAATGTATCTCCGCATGTATTTGAATTCACAAATTTTGGAAGATGATAGTAGTATGACTATATTGGATAAATACTTCTCTGTAGATTTTCCGTGGGTCTTAAAAACTGCGAAATTCACAAAAATAAGTACAGCGCGAAGATATCTATACTTACAGTAGTCACTGACTATGTTGTGTCATGTTTGTAGCACCGTATGGTCAGTCACTGACTATGTTGTGTCATGTTTGTAGCACCGTATGTTGTGTCATGTTTGTAGCACCGTATGGCCAGTCACTGACTGTGTCCTGTCATGTTTGTAGCACCGTATGGTCAGTCACTGACTATGTTGTGTCATGTTTGTAGCACCGTATGGTCAGTCACTGACTATGTTGTGTCATGTACAGTGGCCCAGAAGGGCCAAATGGAATCAACTCAAAACACAAAAGTTGAAACTCAAAACGCAAAAGTTGAAACTCAAAACGTGAAAGTTGAAATCAAAACGTAAAAAGTGAATTTTAAAATGCAAAAGTTGAAACTCAAAACGTGAAAGGTGAAACTCAAAACGCGAAAGTTGAAACTCAAAACGTGAAAAGTGAAACTCAAAATGCGCAAGTTGCAACTCAAAACGTAAAAATTGGAAAACGAAAGCAGTAAAAGTCCTTTCAGATTTCAGGTTTGACGTTTCAACTTTCAAAGTCAACCTGTCAATCTGTCAACAGCTTGTGACAGGTATCTTTTAGCATTGGGTATGGTTATGAATAAGCCAGAGAAAGCCAGTAGCAAGACAAAAATGTCCAATTTCACTAAGGGTCTGATTTCCGGAAAATGTCAAATTTAAAAAAAGGGTCAGATTTTCGGAAAATGTCCAATTTGGCAAGAAAATATCAAATTTCACAAAAGGGTCAGATTCTTGAAAAATGTCCAATTTGGTAAGTAAACATCAAATTTGGGTCAGATTTTTGAAAATTGTCCAATTTGGCGAGAAAAACGCTAAATTTCACAAAAAGGGTCAGTCCTTCAAAAAATTGCTAATTTGGCGAGAAAAATGTAAAAAATTAATTGGGGCGATTTTCGATTTTGTTTCTAATTGGACTTTTTCAAAAATTCCGACCCTTCAGTGAAATTAGACTTTTTTTCTTGCCAAATTGGACATTTTCCGAAAATCTGACCCTTTTTTGAAATTCCGCCAATTTGAGCATTTTCCAAAATTCTGACTCATTTTTGAAATTTGCCATTTTCGGAAACCTGACCCTTTTGTGAAATTTGACAGTTTGTCTCGATACTGGCTTTCTCTGGCTTGTGAACCATACCCAATGCTAAAAGATACCTGTCACAAGCTGTTGACAGATTGACAGATTGACTTTGAAAGTTGAAACGTCAAACCTGACTTTTCATGTTTTGAGTTTCACTTTTCATGTTTTGAGTTTCAACTTTTGCATTTTAAGTTTCACTTTTTACGTTTTGATTTCAACTTTCGTGTTTTGAGTTTCACCTTTCACGTTTTAAAATTCACTTTTTACGTTTTGATTTCAACTTTCACGTTTTGAGTTTCACTTTTCGCATTTGGATTTCACTTTTTACGTTTTGATTTCAACTTTCACGTTTTGAGTTTCACTTTTTGCGTTTTGAGTTTCACTTTTCACGTTTTGAGTTTCAACTTTCACGTTTTGAGTTTCAACTTTCACGTTTTGAATTGATTCCATTTGGCCCTTCTGGGCCACTGTAGTCATGTTTGTAGCACTGTATGGTCAGTCACTGACTATGTTGTGTCATGTTTGTAGCACCGTATGGTCAGTCACTGACTATGTTGTGTCATGTTTGTAGCACCGTATGGTCAGTCACTGACTATGTTGTGTCATGTTTGTAGCACCGTATGTTGTGTCATGTTTGTAGCACCGTATGGCCAGTCACTGACTATGTTGTGTCATGTTTGTAGCACCGTATGGTCAGTCACTGACTATGTTGTGTCATGTTTGTAGCACCGTATGTTGTGCCATGTTTGTAGCACCGTATGGTCAGTCACTCACTATGTCCTGTCATGTTTGTAGCACCGTATGTTGTGTCATGTTTGTAGCACCGTATGTTGTGTCATGTTTGTAGCACCGTATGGTCAGTCACTGACTATGTTGTGTCATGTTTGTAGCACCGTATGGTCAGTCACTGACTATGTTGTGTCATGTTTGTAGCACCGTATGGTCAGTCACTGACTGTGTTGTGTCATGTTTGTAGCACCGTATGGTCAGTCACTGACTATGATGTGTCATGTTTGTAGCATCGTATGGCCAGTCACTGACTATGTTGTGTCATGTTTGTAGCACCGTATGTTGTGTCATGTTTGTAGCACCGTATGGTCAGTCACTGACTATGTTGTGTCATGTTTGTAGCACCACATGGTCAGTCACTGACTGTGTCCTGTCATGTTTGTAGCACCGTATGGCCAGTCACTGACTATGTTGTGTCATGTTTGTAGTCAGTCACTCACTATGATGTGTCATGTTTGTAGCACCGTATGGTCAGCTTCTACCTGGAGTACTGCCTGTATGTGGTGCTGTTTGGGCTGCATTGCCGCCTGGACCGGGGGGCAGACCCGGCACACAGAGACAGTGAGGAGCAGGCCTACCTCCTCCTGGAGGAATCCACCACAGAGGACGAGACCACCAAGAGCACAGGCGTCAAATTGGTGAGAAAAATTATATCTCAAACTTATTTTTTACTTTTTTCCCTTGAACTTATCAATGATTGCTTATTTAAGATTCTTCATACAAAATATTTCATTCACACAAAAAGTTTCTAAGCAATATGAGCAAAGCGTTTTGTCATATTTGGGTCAGAAATATTGGTAACAGAATGACTCAAAAGAAGCATTTTTGTTGATTTTTGTTGCCATGGCTACCAAAAAGAAATATTTCCTAATACCCTTCCTGTGTAAAAACAAAACTTGAGCATCTACTGTATCTGCCAGGTGCTTTTTAATTTATATCAATCATAGGCCCCAATCTACTTTAGGATTTCCCAATGTGATCATTTTATACCGCGATACATGTCATCCCCTTTTTTTTTTTGAAATACAAGCTTTACTGTGCTTAAATACTGGAAGAACTCTATTCAATGCCCCCCATTCAATGGGCTAAGAAAAAGCTTTTTTCCTTCATTAAATGGCTTAAAATAAAAAAAATAAACACGAGTGGTGACTACATTGATAGGGGTCTGATGTAGACCTATTTCACGAGTGGGCGCTGGGGCTTCTTGGGATACTGCCCCAGCACCAACTCGTGAAATACATCAGAGACAGTATCAATGGGCGTTGTCTATGTATGTTTACAGAAACCCTGTCCGGAGGTAGACGCCAACATCATATCCCGTCTCTACTTTTTCTGGATCACCAAGTGAGTAACCAATCATTATTGCATCCCCCCAGGTTGATATCATATACACGCATGTTATAAAATGACAACTTTTAATACAATTATCAATGAAATACACCCTAATGATAAAATTGATAATTGTGAACATAAGATATTAAGGGTGGGTGGGTGGAAAATTGTCCAACTTGTAGATCTGGGCTCTGTGGGCCCCAGGAAGTGAAGGGGAGATTTTGAAACAACCTCTGAGGGTGTGGGGGTGAATGTTTCACCCTGCAATGTTTGAGATATTTGTCCTTGGGATATTTGTAGTACTGAGATCTTCCCACAGGGGGCAACAATGAGCTGCAGTTAGGCTATTCCCGCCCAACTAAGATACAATTGTAATCCACATCAAAAAAGAGGCTGAAAGGAACAATCAATCATATGGCCCTCAATACTTCTCATTTCTGATTTCCTGTTGATATTCATAATGTTTTTTTTTCACATTCCTCTAATAGAGGTAGAATTAGAAAATATCATTATCTTAGGAAATACTACGACCAAATGGGCTAGGAGTATTTATTGCCTTTGATCCAAATAGTGTATTTCATACTCTACATTGATATGTTTGGTAAACACTACCAAAAAATGATAATCCCCACATCCCTAAAATGTGAAATGTTTGCAAAAAATCTATAATTCTCTACGATTTTCCCCTCCCCAGTCAACATTGTTTGATGTGGCCCTTATGTGTTTTTACTTTTTACCCTGGGTTTTGGTCCTTTTTGTCCAGGGCTACCAGTGGGAGCCCAGATTCAAAGTGCCCAGCCCCAGCTCAGATTTAGCACACACTATGAATAAGTACAATAAATGGTCATTTCTGGAGGGAAATCAGATGTCAGTATGCTTCGAAATATTTACAATGTATTTATGAAAAAAACATCTGGGATCCCACTGGTAGGACCATAACCCAGATATGGGCAAGCCCAACTGGCCCAAGTTAAACACATATGGGCCCCATGGACCAATGTTGACTGGGTCAGTGATGAGAAGCCCGCTGTCTTTTTGAGTGGCCAATGTAAGAAAAGACCACCCCTAATGTCCTGTCGATGTTTCAGGTTGATCTGGACTGGGTACCGGAGGCCGCTCGTCTTTCAGGACCTCTGGGACCTGACGAAGCAGAACACATCGGCATACATCATACACGGCTTTAAGGAGGTGTGGGACAAACACGTCAAGGAAACTGGATGGCAGTAAGTTACAGCAAGGTTAAAGTCTACCTACAGTTTAAAGGGGAAAGAGAAAAAAGGCTATTCTACCCTTATTTATGTTAACTATAAAGGGTTAAAGAAGAAGACATTTTATCTCATCAAAATTTCAATTTCTTCTGTTTTTTTATGAATTCTTAAAATTGCCCTCAACTCTTGCAGAATGATAAAGAAGAAGACTTTTTGGTGAATTTCCAAACTTTAAAATGTTTAAAATTGCTTCCCAACTTTTTCACAACTCTTCTGAAATTCTGAAGCTCTTAAATGTAAAAACTGTTTGAGAAAATTTCTTTATGTATTTTATATTCACAAAGAATTTTTTTTTTGAAAAAGATCCCTCATCATATTTTTCCCTCCTTGGGAATGAGATACTGCTTTTTTGTTTGAGTGGCCTTATATTCATTACCGTAAATTCTCGCGTAGAAGCTGTGGCTAGTACGAGGGTCAGATTACTGGCGCGGCTTATATGATCGGCCCAGGGTCAGGGTGCGGCATATACATGAGTTTTAGCCACTATGGTACAGTACTAAAAGTTACCATATCCAGTACTATTACAATACTAGTAACCATAATTATTCCTGTGTAGGGGCTAGGTTGGTTACCATTATAGTTGTGTGTGGGTTCTGCTGGATGTTGGTTTGAAACCCTGTTCCGAGGTCCTGGGAGTTGACGGCGGGTGGCAGCACCTGTCGTGGCTCCGAACATGCTATAGGTGGTCTGAACTACGCATGCGTGCAGAGTCTAGCCACCTATATATAGCCGACGTCCAGGAGAACTCGCCAGCTAAGCTTAAGGCTGCTCACTGAGTGGTTAAATGGTTTCCGACCAACTTACCTGATTCGTGGTTCCGGCGTATTGAAACTGGGACCATAGACCAAAGTTGTTTCCGAAGAAATATACTATTAGCAACCTGTCACACAGTATCTGAACTGACTTGACTTCTTTCTTTACGATATTCGATAAATAAGGGTCCGTTATTCCTGTTTCAGGATGATAAAGAAGAAGAAGACGTGGAGCACGGTGGATGGCGACGAGTGTACATACAGTATGCGGCAGTCGCTGCTGCCACCTAGTGGCGAGGGGGAGAAGCAGCCCCAGCCGTCCCTCTGGCGGCCGATCATCGTCATGTTCGGCCCAACCTACCTCCTGGGAGGCTTCTGCAGACTCTGTTTTGACATCCTCAGCTTTCTGAACCCTCCACTCCTCAGGTAGGCTCAATAATATATGCTGTAATAAGGCCCAGAAGTTTATTGATAATACCACAAAATGTACCCCAAATATGTATTGTCGTAAAAAAAATTCCGGTTCTAACTAAAAATACCTACATGTAGGGTAGCCTAAATTGGTCCTTGTCAGGGGAGATACATTCAGAACAAAACTTTCACCTATCCTTCAGGCTTGTGGACGATAATAGGGGGGCCTACCCCTTTAGTTTTTTTTTGGAAGGCATTTTGTTGTTTTTGCTTCCCAAAAAGTTGATTTTTTTAAACTACAAATTATGAGTAAAAGTGAGGAATTTCATCTCATAATCTTTAAAAAATTTGGTAACAAGAAAGAAAACTGGAGCAATGGTTAGTAACCGGATATTATTAAAATATAAATGCTGCTGAATATAAAAATTACAATCTTTAAGATTATTTATCTTCTCAGGATAAAAGTCAACAAATTAACAACAACCTGCTTTACCAGCACTGTTAACTTTAATAAATCAAATTTTACAAGAAAACACTTTTTCCAGTCTACTGATGGCATGAATGTCTGCATTTAGGTGAATTAAACATGCTTAAAGGATCACTTCAAACACATTTAATTAAAGCAGCTTAAAGTATTCCTTTAAGGTATCTTAAAATTGCTTAAATGCAAATATTCATGCATTCACGATAACCCCCCTCTCCAACGACATTAAACGCACAGCCGTTCTATCAATGCTCCATGATGAACAATGACTTAATAACTCCCTACACAAAGGATACCTGAACTATGACAGCAGTCACAGTCTATCATGGATAGGCTCTATTCTAAACAAAACCCATGTAATGCATATTTGTTACCTGTAATTCTTGTTTACTGCACATCTATTACTTCTCATCATATATTTGAGTTTGGAATCACCAAGAAACTACTTCAAGGAATATCTGTCACGCAACCAATATAATTCGGAGAACGCTTTTTAGGGCGATTCTTGGAATAAATGTTACAATCTCAATCTCAACTCTACTAAATATGTCATCTTTTGCAGTTTACTGATTGCGTTTGTGTCTGATGATGACGCGTACCGGTGGCACGGGGTTGTGTACGCGGTGGCGCTGTTTGCCGTGGCCTGCATCCAGACGGTATTTAACAACCAGTACCAGTACATGAGCTTCAAGGTCGGCATGCGCGTCCGCACCTCCCTCATTGCCACCATCTATCGCAAAGTAAGTTTTACTTGGCCATATCGCACTTGAGCCCCTTTAGATTAAAAACAGATCTTGAAGCAATTACACGGATAAAAAAGACTAGCCATTTTTAGGCCTTTTCCCCTATAATGAGAAGCTAGCTCTGTAGGGGTCATTCATTGTGCCATTTTTTCCAAATAAATGTCCATGCATTCCTTTATATATCATCACACTTTGGCTTCAAATGCAGAAATAGCCTTTTAGGCATTTTTGTTTTTTATTCTGTTCATTGGGTTTATTTTTCACTGAATAAGGGGCGTATTGTTCTGTTTAATATGACCCTTATTAGACTTATAACAGTACACCCCTATGAATAATCTTAATGTTATCCAAACAATTAAGGTAGTTAGCCACCTACTTTCCTAAAATTCAAAACTGTTTAGACAGTACCCACAAACACAAAGTAGACTTCCTTGGCAAATGGGAGTTGAGATAGATGCGAGTCTCTTCCCCTTGAGTTACTTTTGATCAGGGTAATTCTTTTTAAAAGAAAGATTAATTATTTTCTTAAATTTCATATTCCATTTTGGATTTTTTCCCCTCTTTTTCTCTCAGGCCATGGTAATTAACAGCACGGCTAAGCGTACCTCTATGGTGGCCGAGGTGGTGAACCTGAAATATTGTTATATTTTTTTACATTGACCAGGGTAACATTTTTTTAAAGAAAGATCTACTTTTTCTTAAATTTCACATCAACTTTTTATCATGGCTGTTTTTCCTCTTGTTTCCTCAGGCCATGGTAATTAACAGCACGGCTAGGTGGCGAACCTGAAATATAGTTACATTTTTTTACATTGATCAGGGTAATTTATTTTAAAAAGAAAAATCTACTTTTTCTTGAATTTCACATCATCATGGCTGTTTTTCCTCTTGTTTCCTCAGGCCATGGTAATTAACAGCACGGCTAAGCGTACGTCCACGGTGGGAGAGGTGGTGAACCTCATGTCAGTGGACGCCCAGAAGCTGGACGAGGCGGCTCAGTACGTCCACATGCTGTGGGCGTCTCCCATTATTATAACCACCGCCTTGTACTTCCTGTGGCAGCAGCTAGGGGTCGCCACCCTCGGGGGCCTCTCCATCATGGTCATGTTGCTGCCGCTAAACGCATGGCTCACCAACAAGACCCGGTCACTACAGGTCTGTATTGTATTGTTGGAGATATAGGAATTACTATGTTTAAGCACTGGAAGGGCCGTATTCAATGCCCCCTATTGAATACAGTGTGGCCGTATTCTAAATATGTGGTGTGAAGCCATATGCCTACTGTTTGCTAGACAGTCTTATTGAGCATAGATGACTCTCTCTTGGCACGCTGGGATAACCTGAAAAAAGCAAGTCTTGAAAAAAGCATTGATTGTGCAGGATATGCTTAAAGGGGGACTAGCACCGCTAAGACTACCCGCCTTAGCAAGTCATGTGACCACCGATTGACCAATTAGGGCGCCGCTAACGGTCCGCTAGTTCCCGGCCGTTTTGCTGCGCTTTATGGGCAGGTACCCATCTTTGCTACGATCCGTGCTAGCCCCCCTTTAAGTTTCAACATTTTATTCATCGATCAGGTTATAATGTGAGTAAGCTGTTTTCTTTCCTTCTACCACCTTGTGCTCTGCTTGAGGTGATTTGACACAGGACACAGATACACTGCAAAAAAGGTGCTTAGGTTTTAAACATGTTTAGGTCTAAACATGTTTAAAGTCTAAACATGTTACTAGATTTGTGTCTTTGAATCCTTCCGTTTAGGAACGAAACACTTTTGTTCTAAACACCTAAACAGTAATATTGAAAATGTTTAGATGTTTAGCATTTAATCAGTATGAAAAATTGGTGTTTAGGATGTAAACATGTAGTTTATCAAACACATACCAGATGGCAGCTCTGTGGCTGGCTGTAGTTTCTAAACCCCTCAAACGTTATTGTGGATCTAAAGGTGCTTAAATCTGATTTAGTCAACTTAAATTGCATGGGATACAAAAGGATAATAATACACATTCCAGGATTCAATGGTTGAGTGCTATATCACTATGATTATGATGCAATAAAGATACATCTGGTTCATCTTTTAAGAACTCAAAGAATGGATAAAGCATTATCTTCACTGAAGGTCTGTTGTATTGACTCAAGGTTGTGTCTATGTTAGAATAGAGGCCTATGTGAAATAGTGATGCATGTATACATTGGCTCATAGGGGGGGGGGGGGGGGCTGCTAGAAGTCTCTTCAAGACACTATATATGTATAGAAATAAAATAAATTAGGAATTTATTCAAATATCAGTACCTAAACATAATAATAATCTACATGTCCCTACACACACCACTTTTATCGGTAAACACTTGACAGATAAACACAAAAATATGCTAAATTCTTGAATTCTAAACACGTCCTTGTCCTAAACACATTGCTTTAAACACATAAATGTCTAAGCACTGAGCTAAACATATTCTGGTCTAAACATGTTTAGGAACATATTGTGTGGATAAAAACGGGGCAGGAATGTGTTTAGGATCTATACACCTTTTTTGCAGTGTACTTTTAGAAAGCAGATAAGATTTAAAGCATATATCCATCTACAAATCTGATAACATATTCATTTTTCAGATGGAGCAATTCAGAGCGAAGGACAAGAGAATAAAGCTGATGAACGAAGTGCTGAATGGAGTCAAGGTACTTACGCAGAATGCCACCTCATTTTGATAACTCAGATAACAGGCTTTTACAGCAAATATTTTGGGGGGCAGGGGACAAAAAAAGCCTCTTTACAGGGGAACTTGGGTACCGAATTTCCCAGGGGGCGGGGGCAAAAAGGGAAAAAAGCATTGAAAATTCCTCTTTTGGGCCCAGTTTGAATATACGCATATGCATGTTCGAGTTGTTGGTGGTCAACATATACTTTTTTAAATTTTGGTCAAATTCTCAAAAAATCGCGGGAGCAAGGGTAACACAGAATTTTCTTTTCTTTTTTTGTAAATTGGCAAAATTTCGATCAGCGGATCCGTAATTGAAGTTATCAGAATAAAACAGCTGAAAGCATATTTCATTTGATCTACTCTGTGCACAAACAATTCAAAATTAATAATAACATCTCGGCAAATGCAGAAACATTTTGGTAACCATCTGGTAACCAAGTATATGTCAATGTGATATTTGCTGCTCATCTTTTATACAAATCCTCTTTTCTAGGTTGTCTAAATCTGTGTATTCCAATATAAATTCCCCATGGCATAATAAACATGTAAATGCTAAAACCATGAGTGTCAGCCACATTTGAATGTGTGTCATCATTTGTTATTGCAGGTTCTGAAGCTCTATGCCTGGGAGGAGTCGTTCCAGGAGCGTCTCACTAAGATCCGGGCCCTGGAGCTGGATGCCATCAGGAAATACTCCTACATCTCAGCTGTCATCAGCTTTGCCTGGTATTTGGCCCCCTTCATGGTGAGTTAAGGTGGGACTCCACTAACCGATTTTGTTCTCAGATCGGTGCTATCCTCACAGATCTGACTCAAACCAAGGATTTATATACTGTAGGTAGAGACGCATTGTAGACTATGTTATCTGTTTATATTTATAGGTTAGTTTTGTTTATAAATGCTCCATTTTCAAGTGCAAAATAGACTTGCTAAGGCCATATAGCCTGATTTAGGTACAGATTTAGGTACAGATTTTGCATCTCAGGCCGATCTGGACTCCAGATCTCATATCAAATATATTTGATTTGTATTGTTTGGCATGGACAGATCTCTCAGTATGTGTCTTTACCTGCTAAAACCTATAGATCTATAGTGTGATGTAAATATAAACAAACCCTAAGATCTGAAATATTTCCCTAATACACATAACATATATAGAGTCCTAGGGCATGATCTGATTGAGAGAATGGTCCAGATAATCGGTTAGTGGAGTCTCACCTATAGGAAGAGTTCATTTATTAGTTACAGGGGGGAGAGGTGGTGGATGGGGGGGGGGGGTGTAAACATTTCTGACCCCTTCTCAGGTATTGGGAAACAAAATCAGAGGGAATGAGGGAGAATAGTCAAGTATAGTATTTGTAAACATTCAGACTCATTTTTAGGGAAATTTATTCATTTGTCCCACACATCGGGCATACTAATGGCTTAATTGATGAAGGCCTACTGACCCAGTCAGCATTGGTCCCTGGGGCCCATATGTGCTTTACTTGGGCCAGCTGGGCTTGCCCATATCTTAATTATGGTCCGTTTTGTCAAGGGCTACCAGTGGGAGCCCATATATATGTTTCAGCCCACAAAAACTTTTTTTTTCATAAATACTATTTTTCAGATAACTTATTATAAAAATATATAATAAGCTAGTCAGATAAACACAACCAACAACAACAAAAGGTTTGAAGAATGACAGAAGAGAGATTTTATTTTAAATAACCATCACGACGTTTCGGCCTTACATGGCCTTCTTCAGGTGTATAAATACATTGTAAATATTTCGAAACATACTGACGTCCTGATTTCCCTGTTAATGGTTGTTTTAAGACTTTATATCACTCATTTTACATCTGCCCAAAATAAACCGTTTTCTCTCAAGCCAGTCATGGATTGCACCCGGTCATAGATTGCACCCGTTCATAGATTGCACCCGGTCATAGACTTTCAACTTGGCCCAATTTCGTGAGACACAACCATATATGGGCCACATTAAGCAATGTTGACTAGGGGATATCATCGATGAGCTGTGTAATTTATTGTACCCTTTTTTCCCACCAGGTGGGTCTGGCGTCGTTTGCGTCCTACGTTCTGATGTCTGCTGACAACGTGCTGACTGCTAACAAGGCCTTCGTGTCCCTGTCCCTCTTCAACCTGATGGCCTACCCCATCTCTATCCTGCCTGCTGCCATCACCTTCTCCACACAGGTAACAAAGAAAAAATACATAAGGCCAAATAAAAAAAAAGGATTGTTTCAGGATACCCGACCCTACTAGCAAAACAGGGCCGACCCTAGAAATTTTATGCAATTTTGAAAAAATATTTATATTTTGGGTCATTTTGGGGCTATTTAAGGGTCGATCTGATAGTTCACGAGTCGAGGGGGTCGTCGGCGAGTCGGCATTGTAGTTCGTGTATTTCTGGGTACTTTTCAGGCTAAAGTAAAAAAAAAAAAAAAAAAAAAATCCGACCTACCTACCCTAGATTTTCAGACCATGTAACCTGAAACACACCTTCTTTTTTTTTTCCTAAACAAAGGTGCACGAGTAGAGTTTCTCACTGTGGGTTATTTCATGAGCCAAACCGGAGTGAAATAACCCTCAGTGAGAAACTCTACACCCTGACTCTGGGCCGATCGTATAAGCTCAGGTACTAGCCGCTGCTTTTACACCAGGTTTTACGGTAGAATAAATTGAGGGAATTATTTTGTAAAACATTGTATGCGTGGTTCATATGTCAATTAAATTAGAAGATATAATGAGAAGTCTGATTGGCAGTGTGAAGCAAACGAAATGTATATTATTCATAACCTGTACAAAAAGGTAGCAGCCGGTAGCTAAGCTTATCCTTTAGGATAGAAAAACGTTCAGAGGGGGTGTACGTGGGGGCAGGGTATCTGAAAATTAAAAACAAATCTTTCTTGTTCTTCATGATCGATACCATCTTAATAGGTTGGTTGTGGGTATTGTGTGGGCAATGTGGCAGAAGGAGCTTCCCGCTAAGGACACTCCAAAAAAATTAAATGGTTTCTCATCACCGCGCGCATCAGAATAATCTGGTTTTGAAGAAAACTTTTTTTTAGCTAATCTTTTTATGAAAACCATGATAAAAATGGGATGAATACTAACATAATTGGTATCCCTCATCATATTTCTTAGCCCTTGGTACTGAGAAACCAATTTTTTATGCCTAATGATGTTTTTTTATTTGACAGGCTTATGTATCAATTAAGAGGATTAACAAGTTTGTGTTGAACGAGGAGCTAGACCCTGACAACGTGACGTCAGACCCGCAGGTCTCTGACCGGATCAGGCTGTTCAACGCCACCCTCTCCTGGGGCAACACAGACGACGCCATCCTCAGGAGGTAGGTGTTTTAGGGAGTGGTCATTTTTTAATAATATAGCGGACATAAATTTGGACCCCTTGAAGGGGGGGGGACCAAAAAACATTGCACCCCAAAAAAGACTGCGCAAAGGGATTGGCAATTTCGATCTGAAGCGTGTTTAATCAGCACATATTTGCGTTATAAAAGCTGTGGAAACTGAATGGAATAAGATAGTTCCATTATAGCTTCTTTTCACTTCAACAACAGGATTGTAATGGAAATAAAGTATATTTTTTAGGTTTAACCCTCCCACCGCCAGATTCCTGTGTAGTCATGCTAAAAATTAAAAAAATTATAAATATCAAGAATTCAAATGAGGTTTTGGCATAGTAACTCATTGAACATTCTTTGTAAACATAAATGGAATATAGGATGTGAAAGAGGATGTCATAAGCATTAATATGATACCAAACATGGGGTGCTTCGACTAGGTTTTGTAAGAAAATATTTTCATCAATTTTGAGTAATATTTTCTGGTTCAGCTCAGTGAATTTGGTGCTATAGCGGCCTGCTGGCGGTGAGAGGGTTTAATTAATGATTGGAATAGGTTTTTGGTGTCATTATTGAGGGCAATTTTTCTCTCTTTTAGTGATATTCCAATTATTAAGGTCTACAGAGCTGTTCAAAGTTGCATAGTTACCAGAAAAATGTAATTTTCACCATTTTCATCTTATCTGTCACAATTGTTGTCTACAGTCAGACCTTGATTGTCTGCCACCTGTGTTTGCAGGCAAAATGATGGCGGATATCAAAT